>SZYD01001460.1:0-104817 GCA_009363875.1 Mikania micrantha
TCTTTTAGGTCGGAACAACTTCTTGGAGAGAGTAATCGAAAATATTCGGATAAATACTCCACAAAATACTCGGCTTTGAAGACCAACTTTTGCAACAATGCTTTAGAAAATAAAAGATCAAGGTGTTACTAAAATACCTTATACGTATCTAAAATGTGACAGCGGAAGAGGCTTCAAGGCACTCATTTTTCATTCTGACTAAACAAATGCATCTAATTGAACCGCTTTGTACCAATGATCCTCAGCTCAAGTGGTTGAGATGAAGTATCTTGGCCTTCAATTTGCGGAGTTCACGGGCTCAAGTTCTGACATGAACAAAATAAGGGGTTCATGCTAGGCTAGAGATTTTCTCTCACCTATGAGGGTTTCCTCCTATTAGATGTGGATATGACTGGGTGGGTCTATGACCCGTCAGTGATCCAAATTGCTATTCAAAAAAATTGAACCGCTTTGTTTGGTGATGTATTTATGGCACAGGAGCATTTATAGCGGTCGGTGCCTTATTTACAATTGTTTACGGCGGTTATTGGGTTTTCAATTTGGGACCATTAGAACCGTTAATCTATAATAAATTGTGTTTTTACTACGTTTTTTATTGTTTTATTTTTTATTCGTTGATGATAAATGCAAAGGAATGTGAATGGTGGTTTAGGACGCTTTTTTAGTGTCTTTTATGTTTCATTCGTTGATGAAACACAAAAGGAGATGCTAATCAGTTAATGGTAGTTTTAGAGAGTTTGCATTTATTACGTATGTTGAAGCCGGTCTTCAAAACCGATGTAATCAACCCCGGGTCATCAAGAAGGCCATGAACACACACGAAAGCTGAAACGTAGCAGAGATTACGATGTTAAGGTAGACATTTATGGAGCTTGACCGGAAGAACGGAGGGAGCTGAAGGATTTTAGGAAGAAAACGAAGGGGGACGGGGGACAAAGATTTTTAGGATAAAAATGAAGAGAGCCGAAGGATTTGATTACACATCTAAAAATAAAGATTTTTTAAGTTTGGGCTCTTACTAAAACAATTTCTCTATCTCTTAGGTCAGATAAAAAGATTTTCTCTATCTCTATTTGATCTTAGTATTCTCAAATCATATTAATAGTTTTGTTACATATAAAATTTTACTATTTACATTTGTTTGTTTTTGATGTATACAAATCAATATTACTACAATAATTCAATAATTAATCAATCAAGAATTCTTCTTGTTTCTGTTTTTTAATGTAAAAAAGAAGTATACGTTGAAATCGAAATTTAAAAACTTGGTTGACAAAGTAAGTCACAAGTAGATATTTGAAGGGTTTTATATATACAAAATCTATTTATATTCTCTTTTATTTGTTTTCTATAATACTTTTACATGTCGGCCAAGTTTATTAGTCTAAACCTGTAGGGGTCCCACACTGGGTGTCATCTTTAACACCACACCAATCTACCTTTCCACGTGCCACGTATCCATGAGAAACATTTCCCAAATGGCACAAGATCATTGGCTGGGCCACGACGAATGCTATTTTGCTTAATGCAAACATATCATAGATTGAAACGTGTACGGTTCCTTTTTTTAAATTAGAATTACATATATAAAACAAGTGAAAACATGGAACCCACTTGAATACAGTCGACGAGCTTTTATAAATACTAACAGTGGGATGAAAGCACCTTCGAGTGTCATGTTCTACTAATGTCTTCCTCATTATTATAGACCAGGAGTAAACGTCAGGCGTGAGCTTGGTCACAAGGTGAGCAACGTGTTATGTGAGATGCAGAGAAATGAGGTGATGAGTGGTTATGTGTATGTAAATATGGGTAATAATTATACATGTGTATGTGAAGAATGGTAACAGGAATAGTTGTTTACGTGATATTATATGAAGTGAATAAGAGCTTATGGTACATATATTTAATTGAACATCTAAACCATAGGAGGAATCGTATTTTTTTAAACTGCACACTTATAGTCATTCGGAAGTATATAATCATATATTTGGGTAATTTGATTTACATGTATAATTAAAGATATAACCGTTCACAAATTGAGATTTTGAAACCTTAACTAAAAAACGAAATTACTTATAATTTAAAGTAAAAAAGTTGAAAAAATATTTTATTTCTTTTACTTGTATTACCAAAAAAATAATATTGTGGGATACGTAGACATGTATATTTCTCTCTCTTATATTAACCTTTCTTGGAATATGTTTATCACATGTCGGCTTATCCAGGGGCGAAGGTTAGTGAAGACTGGGGGGGGGGGGGCACCGCCCCCCTGTTTTTCGTTCAGTGGTGTACATTTCCCGATTCGTAGTGCAAAATTTTTTAAAAATTTGTATTTCCCCCCCCCCCCCCCCAGAAAAAAAAATTATACCCTATGTTCGCCCCCCTACGCTTGGGGTCAAGCTCCGCCACTGGCTTATCTCTACCCTGCCTTCAATCTCAATTTTTAAAAGCACAACTTTCACCCAAATCTTCCCTTTGCTATTAACGAACGAATCCTTAAATAACAATTCTCATACATTGCATCTCTTGATTCTCTTTAGAATCCATAACCAAAATATAATTAATCCAAGGCATTTTCTTTTTATTTTTCCATACAACTCAAAAAAAAAAAAAAATTAAGAACGAAAGTCTCTGTATGTTTCCTTACTTGAATCGAAATGGTTTAAGACGAATCAAAGTGGAAGTATCTCCATACCTTTTCTAATTAAAGTAAGTTAACCATTTTTGTATAAAATCTTGTTTGATGTGATAAGGTTCAAACAAAAACTGAAAACTTGTTTTGAAGTGTAAAATCTCTATAAATATAAGAATAAAATGAACAAGACTTCATACAATGTTCATGTTGCAAAACAAATATTGATGTACATCTAGGCGTCGCTTGGAGCAGCCGTCCCAGTGACCGTTGGGCTCGCAATGGTTGGCTCTTCTGTTTTGTGACTTGGCATGCAAATGAAAGTCTTGTTCAAGCATCAAATTGTGGAAGAATTTAAAGAGTGTAAAGAAGAAAGCTTCCCACTTCATATTGTATTCATTCTTGTATTATTGTGAAGTTTTACTAGTGTTGTGCTTCTTGTATTATTGTGAAGTTTTGCTAGTGTTGTGGTAGTATTTTATTTTTTTTATGATATTGTTTTCATTTATTGATAATCTTCAGAAAAGAATAATATATTGACATATTATTATATTGTTTTTGCCATCTATATATCTTAAATTTTTTACTTGGTGTTTGAGTTACAAGACGAGTTTAACACCCCCCCCCCCCCCCCCCCTCAATCCCCAAATTGTAGTTTTTTACAACACTAAATAAGCAAACAAACTTTCCTTTTGCAACAAAGCTTAGCACTATCTTTAAAAAAAACATGAACTCATCTAGACATAGATTTATCATCTTCACATGACCAAACTGTCTTCTTACTTTAGTCACAGAAAACACCAACTCTAAATTTTAAACATGCTATTCAAACTAAGTTTTAACCAAGAACTACAAGTAATAATATAAATCCCATCAAACTCTCAAACGTATCCTAATAAAAATTAAAGAAAACCCCTTTTACCCTAAATAGTTCAGACATCCACTAATTTAGTAGCGAGTTTGATCTTTCTTGACTTTTTTCTTTCTATAGTGGAGATAGTAATAGCCAGGGCTATGGAACAAAGGACTATCCCGAACCTACACTGCGGCGTTGACGGTTATTTTCATGGTGATGGCATGGAGTGCTCGATAATCCATGTGAAATCTCCGGGTATTGTCCTCTTTTTATTATCATCCTGACATAGTTGTATGTGTTATTATTAATAAGTTTTTTTTGAACGGCAAAAGTATCAATCGTGTGAGCCCACTGTTTCCAGGTTATGTCACAAGGTCTAGTTACCTGGACCTCCCATGAGCCCCCACAGCCACCCCAGGAAGAAACCCCACTAGGAAAACCCCCTGACTCCCCTCAGAACCCTTTTTGCTGCGGGCGGGTTTCGAACCCAGGGCCGGCCCCGAGAATCAAAAAAAATTCCGGGGTCCGGGGCTAGAAAAAAATTGGGCCCCTCTTAAAAAAATTAACTTAGTAATTTTTGAAGCAAAAGTCTCGATGTATCCATATTTTCTAAGACGACGTTCTCAATAGCAATCATTGTCAATCCGTTAAGGCGGTCTTGTGACATTGACAATCGTAAATAAGACTTCAACAACTTCAACTTAAAAAAGCTTTTTTTTTTGCCAATGACATAGTTAGCAGATAGTTAACAAAACTTTATATGCATTTAATGTATTCTGAAAAAACCCAAAATGGTTCAACTTGTTTATACTTTATAGTATCAAAAGGGTGATAATTTTATAACACAAAAATGTCTCAAACAACTTCAACTCAAAATAAAGTTTATCCGCATCAATATCTAATTGTTCTTCATACCTTAATGTGTGGCTCGTTGGAGATTGCAACCGAGGTTGTGCTTGATGCCTCGTGGCTGTGCAATTGAAGCAGTGAAGACCGCAATGGATCCATTTTGTTGAATTTGGAAGGTGAGACTAGAGGGCTGGAGGGGTGGAGTTGGACGTTGGTCCGGCTGCTGGAGCACGTCTGGGAATTGGAAGAGTGGAAATTAAAATTAATTTGGGGGAAAAGTCAATGGAAACATATATATATTTTTAAATATGTGAGGCTTTTTTAGGGGTAATTCATAACCAATTAAACTATTTTCATTCTATCAAATTTGTTGGACCCTAAGTTTTATAATTTTATTTTTATAATATATAACTTTTTTTAAAATTTCGGGCCCCTTAAAAACACCGAGCCTGAGGCGGTCACCCACCTCGCCCTCCATCAAGACCGGCCCTGTTTGAACCCAAGACCTCCCAATTAATCTTTTTCGTTACATCAACATCTCCACCTCCACTAAATTCCCAAGTGCCCTTGAAATCTGTGTATCAATAATGGCTTGATTCGTGCCTCGTTCCCCTTGTCAAAAGCTGTGTCCAAAATCAATTGATGAAACCCAACCAAGATTTCAACAACTTGAAAGGCACCAAACCAAACTTCTTTAAATTTTGTTTCAACATTATCGAGAAATGATAAAAAATAAAGAATCTAACATGAAAGATTCAATGTTAGGAACTTTATGCATCACCTCAATTTATACCTATTTAAGTGAATTTAAAACCACATCCATAAGTACATCAACCATGCTACATAAAGATATATACTCGTTAAAACTCTTGGTAGAAGAGTACGAGAAACCGTGTCAAATCTATTGGGAAGAAATTATGACAGAATTAAAGTTCGAAAAATAATAAAAATACTCAGATATTTCCTCATGAATAGTAATAGTTATTGTTATAGCTTTTTTATGTGACTCTTCCTATAAGCATAAATATTAATCATGAAGTATTTGACTCGAACACAACACACTCTCCTTCTACTATTTCCAAATTACCAAAATAGAAAATAAAATGCTTTATAAAACTCTGGGATCTCAAACTGAAAAAATACCCATTAACTTACACGGACGTAAGTAACAACAAGATTGAACTAGAAATTTCTTAACTTGCTTCTTAATACAAGATATGTAGACATAACAAAAGGGACAGAAGCAGGAAAAAAAACATAAATACAAAGCGACAATTAAAGAACACAAACATAAAGATTAAGGATCGTGTTTAATTGACACGGTTTTCTTAAGAGATATCTACGTTTTGTTGCTTCTCGAGATGTTATGATCGAAATAGTTGTACTATCATGCATGAACAATTTGTTTAAAATAAAATTAATGATGGATCATGTGCAAACTTTGCATAACAAAGTTAGAAGATGTCATTTGTACGTTTAAACATGAACACAAAACGTTTATGCTTACACGGAAAATTATTCTTTTGCTATTCACTATTGTCATTTTTAGTGAGTTCATTTTTATTTGAGAATAGTATAGTACATCCTACTATTCATCATAGATTCATAGTTGTAACGATACACACCATCAAATCTATTTATAAGAACTAACTCTAGACCATAAATGTGATGAAACATACTGGAACTGATGTGGTCTCACACCTGGCCCACACTCACAAAGTCACAAAAACATCACTCCTCCCTCAATTCGTGAGTGAGATGTTAGTGGCTCATGCGTGCGTGAGATTTCTGTCAACATTTAACTCTTACTCACTCGTTACTAGGCCTGTAAACGAACGAAAAAAACACGAACACGAACACATTAACGAACATGAATTTTGTGTTCATGTTCGTTTATTAATAAAATGAATATGTTCGTGTTCGTTTGTGTTCATTCATTAATAAATTAAACGGACTGTTCATGAACATATATAAATGAACAAAAATAGACGAACAAATATAAATGAACGTTATTTAACACTATGAAACAATTTAAACGAACATGATCACTATTGAACAAGCATAAACGTATACAAACGACAAGTCTCTTAAATGTAAATACATATCATTCGTAAATTAGATAGGTAACCGAACATAAACTAACATTACATAGTTAACGAACATTAGCGAACACAAATAAACGAACATAAATAAATGAACATAACCGAACAGTTTATAAACATAAATAAACAAACACTAGGTGTGTTCATGTTCATTCATTTAATTAAACGAACACAAATTTTATGTTCGTGTTCACTCATTTATTACATAAACGAACTTCCCGCCGAACAGTTTAAGAACAATTCATGAAATATTCGGTTCATTTACAGGCCTACTCGTCACTATCCATCACTCCTCTTAGTACTCATGCTCTTAGAATCATATTTGTTCCATACTTCAATTTATAATGAATCTTAAAAAAGAAAACTCTTAATCAGAGCAAAATTGCACTTGTGTAAGCTTTATTTTTTGAGATGCATGTATGTCGCGTGAGCACACACGAGTTTAATGGTTTAAAGACATTTAGACCCCAAATCTTCAAACCCCTGATAATATTATACATATAAACATTTTTCAAAATGAACATTTATTTAAAATTCAATACTCATACATAATATTATTCCCTCTCTCTATATAATAACAATTAATTTATTAGGATTATCGTAAAATTTCTTTTCTAAATAATAAACTCGGTATTGGTTCATGTTCATGTTTAAACTCTTTTAAATACCATGATTGATTTACGTTATCTCATGTCGTTAGCAATGTTGCCTATGATTTGATTAATGTTACAATCATAAACCTATTGCCATATTAGAAAGCTCTCAAAACTGATTAGATCATAAGATCATTTAAAAGTGAATATCATTTTATAAAGTTCAACCGTAATGAATAAAGTTATAATCTTCAAAGAGATTTGAAAGCCCAAAGACCAAATGGGTTCATGTTGACACGAGTCAAATTAGTTTGAGAATAGAACAAACCATATATTTAACATATCGGGTTCATACTTACATGATCCGTTCTCAAACCGAACCTATTCGATTCAGATTCAAAATATCATATACCCTTCTTTAATAATTAATAATTCAATTTTTTCAAGTATTACATACTCCATCATGATTGTCCAAGTAGGTATGCTTGTTGTGTCTCCCTCTAAAGTTAAAGAAAATGTAAATAAATTAGTTTGATTTTCCGTTTGTAACTAACGTTTGAAATCGATTTCAATCCGATCAAACCCAATCCTTAAACATAGAAAAATTGGTTTTGACTTTTACTGCTTTAACTAAACCGGTTTCAACTGACGGTTTGGGTCAAAAACTCGATTTGTTAACCTTTGAGTCTCTTACTATCTAACATAGTAACGTGAGGTAGAGGTGCGCAAATCGGGTTTTTTTGGAACCGGTTCCGGTTAACAAATCAAAAACCGGTTCAGGGTTTTGACCGGTTCCTACCGGTTTTTGGCCGGTTCTGGTTCGGGTTTTGGCGGGGTACAAGTGGAACCAGTTCCGGTTCTAATTTGTCTGAAAAACCGGACCCGTTTATACCCACCGGTTTGGTTATGAACGGTTCCGGTTCGGTTTGTCGGTTCCAGTTCCGTTTGTTTGCCCCACCTCTAACATGAGGTACTGAGGTAGCACTCTTCGGCCCGTGAAATGGTTAACAAACAAACTAAGAGTCTAAGACCACACATTGTATGGGCCTGTTAATCCTAAAGTAAGCCCAATTAAGAAACAAACATACCCAATCCAATATTAGACAAAATACTAACAATTGCTCAACAATGAGACACGAGGATACAGAGAAACAGAGCCATACATTTCATGTTCTAATTTCTCTGAATCCCTAAACAATTTCAAAATAATAACAACCCCTCATCTCAATTTCAATCACATTAATAACATCCCCTTCATCCCAATTTGCTATCTCTCATTCTCTGTTCATACATCGTGAACTGAGATTGAGTGAATTAGCAATGGAATTGACCGTTGGAATACACAATTATGTCACTCCAACACTTAACCCTAATCACAGGAACTCATCGTTTTCATCGTCTATCCTCAGAACCCAACTGCCTGTTGGTCGCACCTTATCTTCTTTATCTTCTTCAACCATCAAGTATCCCTCTTTTTCGCGTTCAAGAAGAAACCCACTTCGCAATTTCATCAAATGCTCTGTTTCTGAAGCTGAGGCGATTGATACTACCACTGGTATAGTTTCACATATGCGTAAATTCCTTTGATTGAATGCTTTAATTTCCATTTTTTGTTTTGTTTTTAAGGTTCTTTAGCTTTAAATCAGTGGAATGTTGCATAATTTTGCATATTTGTGATTGTACCTTGGAGCTTGCATTAGATCTAGAGGTGTCTAATTGTTTAAGTGAACTCATTTTGCAAATAAAAGTTCACAACCTAATTTTGGCATATTAAAGTTACATAACCTTTTTTAAAATGCAAGATTTGATGAAGTGATGTTCTCAATGTTCTAAAGGGTTGAATGAGTAGTTCTATTGTTATATAACATGCTATGAATTTTTATTTAAAATGCTCAAAATTGAGTTAGTGGTGCTTCAGGTCATCAAAAGAATCTATAAAGTTGCTTACATATCATCTACATATGTAGTGATTGTGCTAGTACCTGACTTTTATCAAAAAAATTAAGAATATGTGTATTTTAAGTGAGTTCACAGACTTCAATTAACCAAAATGGAGTTGGAGAACCTTTTGGTTAAAAATTTATGTTAATTTTTGATGGTGTTGATTAATTATATAGTTTATGTTCTATGCTGAAATTTCCCCCAAAATATTACTTTTGTTGCTTTCAAGCAACTAATATGTTTCATAATTCACATGTTTAGTGATTCCAATTTGCAATATGTTTACTATTTTGGATTACAATTTGTGCATCGAATAGTTTTGGTGCATTTTCAAACATTTTTTTGGGTACTTTATTATCTCAGAGAAGGTGGGATTAGTGAGGCGAAATGACATAAGGAATATAGCAATTGTTGCTCATGTTGATCATGGAAAGACAACTCTAGTCGATGCAATGTT
Organism: Mikania micrantha; assembly: GCA_009363875.1. NCBI lineage: Eukaryota > Viridiplantae > Streptophyta > Magnoliopsida > Asterales > Asteraceae > Mikania > Mikania micrantha. The sequence goes on from SZYD01001460.1 coordinate 9,434, forward strand.
GAAACAAGCAAAGGTAAGCATAGCAGTACTTGACATTTATATGACATTTATACATTATTCTAGTTAGAATTCAATGACTATATATATTATTATATGCAGCTCTTTTTTGGTACTGACTTGATGGTTTTTTGCTCTTTGTCACAGGTATTTCGTGATAATCAAGTTGTAGAAGAAAGAATAATGGACTCAAATGACTTAGAGCGAGAAAGGGGAATTACAATCCTCAGTAAAAATACATCTATTACTTATAAAGATACCAAAATGAATATCATTGACACTCCGGGTCATTCTGACTTTGGAGGTGAAGTAGAACGTGTCCTCAATATGGTGGAAGGAATTCTATTAGTGGTAATCACTCTAAACCTCTTTTCTTAAATTTTAATAAACCCATTAATACATTGAATCTCTCTTTTTTTAACAATAATTGGGGCTAAAATTTTTGTTTTATTTTTCAGGTGGATTCTGTTGAGGGCCCAATGCCACAAACAAGATTTGTTTTAAAGAAAGCTCTTGAATTTGGTCATGCAGTTGTTGTTGTTGTGAATAAGATTGATAGACCGTCTGCTCGTCCTGAATTTGTCATTAATTCTACTTTTGAGCTCTTCATTGAACTAAATGCTTCTGATGAACAAGTAAAATTTACGACAATTTTAAATAATTTCTATATTAACATAATGTGAAGTATTAAAATTTTAATTGTTTTGCAGTGTGATTTTCAAGCAGTGTATGCAAGTGGTATAAAGGGAATGGCTGGACTTTCCCCTGATAATTTGGCAGATGATCTTGGACCCCTTTTTGAGACGATAATTAGATGCATACCAGGGCCACGCATTAAGAAAGATGGCCGCCTTCAAATGCTTGTCAGTATTACTTTTATAATTTGTTCTTATTTACATTTTTTATTAATTTTTCTAAAAATTTTTTGATTTATATGAAGGTCACAAGCACAGAATATGATGAGCACAAAGGAAGAATAGCTATTGGGAGGTTACATGCAGGGATTTTGAGTAGAGGCATGGATGTTCGTGTAAGCCTGATTAAAGTTGAATGTAGTTATTAACTTTTAAACCACATGTGGTTATTTTAACAAAGGGAAAAATCGGGGACTGACATCTTTAGATTAGTTTCAATTATGTAACATATGAAGAAAAAAAATCTATGAGCTGGGGGACTCCTCTAAAGCAGTCTCTATCACATTTGGGGTAGGGGTAAAGTCTGTCTTTATCTTCCCCCCCTCAAAAGACCCCATTCAAAAGTGGAAATTTATTGAGTATGTTTATTGTGTTTTTCTTATGTTTTGATGGCATAATCTCAGATATGCACCCCAGATGATGCATGCAGATTTGGAAAAGTTAGTGAATTGTTTGTATTTGAGAAGTTTTATAGGGCACCTGCAGAGAGTGTTGAGGCGGGTGATATTTGTGCTGTATGTGGTGTTGGTGATATTCAGGTGATTAAATACATAAATTGTCACCTCGTTCTTATCTTGCATAAAATGTTAAATTGAAAATATATAATATCATCAATCATTGATCGTTTTTTCTTAAGCAGATTGGAGAGACCATTGCTGATAAAGCTGATGGGAAGCCTTTGCCTGCTATTAGTGTGGAAGAACCTACTGTAAAAATGGCTTTCTCTATAAACACTTCCCCCTTTGTTGGTCGTGAGGTATGTTACGGCCAAAAAGTATATTAATTTATGCCACTTCAATTACATATATCACTTTTTTTGACCATTTAGTTATTTACAGGTCAATTTAGGTTATCTTTATCTTTAACCAATCACATTAAAAAACTTAAATACTTGTTAAAAAGATTATCATTGTCATAATATAGTTACTATATCATCAAATAAAGACATTAGTTGCAGATATAGTTATTGCAATAATATAATTCTTTTTTTTTTATGTTTTGATTCAGGGGAAGTATGTTACAAGCAGAAATTTAAGAGACAGGCTCTACCGTGAGCTAGAGAGAAATTTGGCCATGAAAGTCGAAGATGGTGAAACTGCTGATACTTTTCTTGTTAGTGGACGTGGTACTTTACATCTCACTATACTGATAGAAAACATGTAAGTCACTTTAGCTTAAGTTTAAATCTTTTGTTATAAATTTTACATTTTTTTATTGGATAATGGTATCTAGGCGAAGGGAAAATTACGAATTCATGGTTGGCCCTCCAAAAGTAATTAACAAAAAAGTTGATGATAAAGTGCTTGAACCATATGAGGTAATAAAACACTAAACTGAATATCAAACTTTTAAGTACCCATATTACTGTTAACATTTATATTTATGGATAAAAACATTTTTTTCCAGATCGCGACTGTAGAGGTGCCTGAAGAACACATGGGTTCGGTTGTTGAACTTCTAGGTAAAAGGCGTGGGCAGATGTTTGATATGCAAGGAGTCGGGTATGCACATTAGTCATCTTTAAGCTTCCAAAGAAGTTAGCTCAGTGTTAATGATTTTTGAATTTAATTTTCATATTTTAGCTCAGAAGGAACTACATTACTGAAATACAAGATACCTACTCGTGGGCTTCTTGGACTAAGAAATGCGATTCTAACAGCTTCCCGAGGAACAGCTGTTCTCAACACAATCTTTGATAGTTATGGGCCTTGGGCTGGCGATATGACAACCCGCGATCTGGGATCCCTGGTAACACAAAAATTAATCTATACAAGTGTTACTATTCACTAACATTTTCTTTCTTAGTGAAATTACTACAAAATCTGTTAATAAATAATCATGTTTTCAAACATTTTTGTAGGTGATTAAAACTAAATTGTAATATTGGATTAAAATTATATAGGTTGCATTTGAGGATGGAACCACAACCTCTTATGCTCTTATTAGCTCTCAAGAACGAGGGCAGTTGTTCGTTAAACCCGGAGTAGAAGTTTACAAAGGTCAAATCGTTGGCATTCATCAACGACCCGGTGACTTGGCACTCAATGTATGCAAAAAGAAGGCAGCTACCAACGTTCGCTCCAATAAAGAAGTGTCCGGTAAGAAATTGCTTCAACAAAAAGTTTGATTATAATTTTAATAAAATAGCTTATATATTCATACTTTTTTTACAATAATGACCCATTATGATCACTTGAATTTTAGTAGACCTAAATTGACCTGTTTTATTAGATTCAGGTCATACCATTTGGGTCATAATTGCAAGGTGCAGGTGTATGTGGTTAACAAATCTGAGTAGACAGGAGCGAAGCTCTTTGAGGGCCAGGGGGCGACCGCCCCCCCTCTTTTTTCGTCCGTAGTGTTAATTTTTCGGCCAAAATGCTATTTTTAGTTAAAAATAGTGGTTTGCCCCCCCCCCCCCTAAAAAATTAACATGTACATTGGGTTTCAAAAATTTCCGCCCCCTCTTAGTTCGGCCACGCTCCGCCACTGGCAGTAGATTATGAGTCTTTCTAAACTTTTATCTTAATTGTTTTATATTTTGTATAATGCAGTTGTTCTTGATACCCCATTGGATTACAGTCTTGATGATTGTATTGAATACATCCAAGAAGATGAGTTGGTTGAAGTAACCCCAAAAAGCATACGGATGTGCAAAAACCCGAAGACAAACAAAAAGGGCCGGTAAAGAAGATCGAAAGATGACACATTTTAGTGATCAACTTAGGTCTTGAGGATTTTTGCACCAATATAAACCATATGGTGCTGACTACACGAGGTAATACGTGATGAATATAGAAGATTTTTTAGCTCTTGAAACGTAGAAAAAAACTGCTGGTGATCGTTGATATGATCGATTTGTATACGATAATCGTTTATAAAGCTTCAGAAATTAAACATTAGTAGATTTTGGCTTCATAAATGTTTTTTGTAACATCATATATGGTTTTTGTCAAACACCACCCTGGTAATGCATTTTTGACTTCATATATTTTAGCATGTATGACATTGATTATTTGCCATTGCTTACATCCAAAGATGTCAAAAATAAAACACACACATATATATTATAAAGTTGTGTCTATTCTAATTGTTTACTGATGACATGCTTATATACTTGACGCCCTATTTGCGGTCCACGCATATAATGTATATATGTGTGGGCCCTTGCGAGGTAAAAGTAAAATTGCACTAATTTTAGCGTTATCTTACTAATTTTGTGAAAATAATCGTTAAAAACGTTTGGATGATTAACCTCAAACGATGACTTTGAGCAGGGGACTCCTTCGGAGTAGTCTCTCTATCTCAATTGGGATATGGGTAAAGTTTGTCTCTATCATTCCCCAGACCATACTCTAAGTAAGATTTTTACTGTGTATGCTTATTGTATGCTTATATACTTGATATTAAATTTTTGAATTTTAGTATCTTTATAATTCTAAGAATCATTTTGGTACAAGAGTTTTATGTTGTATAAATTTGGGTCATTAACCCTTGAAATGTCTTGAACTAAAAGTTTTACTTTGTCTTGTGTTGCATCAAAATGTATCATATTGAGTTATTGACAATGAAAAAATAAAAATTAACGATGAAGCTGCCACGTGACTACAAACATTACGAGTCCATGAACAGTGAATCCTTTCACAAAACCAAATGATGTTATATGTTCTAGTGTCATGGAACCATAGTTGTAAAAGTCGGCCTCTAAGGTCGAGTACTCACTCCAAGGAGTTGTTTCGATGCCGAGTACTTCCTGAGTATTTCGCGAGTACTCTCACCTTGGCCGATTTCTCGCTACAAGAATCTATTCCGACCTGGAACCGTATTGCGACTTTTGCAACCTTGCGTTAGAACCTGCATAAACATACTCAGTAAAATTGTTATAACATGTGTAATTGTTTTGGTCTTTAGATGCATCATTATTATATATTAAAAGAGAATTATATGAGTAGTGTTTTTTTTTTTTTTAATGAGCTTTTTCCTTTAATTTTTTTTACTGCGTCTGTATTTGGTTTTGGTTGTTTTTTTTTCTCTCATTTGTTTTTACTACCGAATACGTTTTCAGGTTTTACCATGTAATTTGTTTTATGGTTTTATGACATGCTAACAATTATTACAATAATTTGTTATATATGTTTAGATATTTGAGATTATACTGGTTGTTGTTGCAATAAGCGACTAGTAAATCACTAGTTATAACAGTTACAGTTATTGTCAATTTGTCATAATCAATAGTAGATCACGTGTTGGATTGGCACTGCATATGCATATATACTAAAATTTTTAGTTTAGATGAAGAAGAAATAAAGAAAAAGTAGAAAAAGGATTTATGAAATCAATAGTGTATTGAATACATATATAATAAGTCGAATAAAGAACTTCGATTCCTTGTTTCTTACTTGGTATTAGAGTTCGAATGAAAACCACCCGATTGCATTTGTTTCTTAAAGAAAAGAAAATATTAGAAGGTCTTTAAAACCATAAAACAAATTACAACTAAAAACCACATTCTTGTTTGAGTTCATACACGCACATATTTAGAATAATTTATCGAGATGGTCCATGTGGTTTGCTAAATATTGGTCCATAAGTTTTATAAATTGCTCATATGGTCTAAAATTTTGGACATTTACAACACTTTTGTAATACCGAGGTAGCCCGAGTTGGACCGATTCTGAATTCGTCCATCCAAGTTGAAGAAAATCAGCTCGGTACTCGACTGTTTAGGTATTTGATTTTTTTGAGTTTTTACAAACTCATCTTGTAAAATTATAAAACTAACATTTATAGAATTATTTCAACCTATATCACTTTAAAACTAGATCTATGTACACAGATATTGGCTTTATCAAGAAGTTAATAAGTTAAAAACATGTTCGGTAATATCAAAAAACTTTTTATTTTAACTTTTTGAATAATGTTAAAAAGTTGTTTTTTAGAATCTACAATTTATAGCTTTTTGAATGACTTTTTAACTTTTTTATGGAATGTGTAAAAAACTTATCCTAAATCTTCTTTATAAGCTAATCCAAATAACTTATTAACTATTCATATCAAAAACTAATTTAAATACTTTTTTAAAAAATTTATTTTAAAAAGTCATAAGTTCATAAACACTTCTAATAAAAAGTCATTTTGAAATTAGATAAGCAATCCCAAACATGCATAATATATATTTAATTGATTTATTTGTCAAAATAATTTTAAATTATATATAAAACATATGCGTGACTAATAAAGGTCGTGGTGGGAACAAATCTAAAACAAATGCATCTTCTTCTCCACCAATCAAGATGGAAAAAAAAAAAAAAACGAACCAGTTGGTTGATATCTCTATTATGTTCGGTAAAACAATAATTCATATGACTAATTAGTTAAATAATGTTTGAAGTCACAGTTTAATTTACATAATATATATATGATGAATCTAATCCTTACAATATTATGATTTCAACAACAATACCTAAAAAAAACTTAGTACATATAATGGTCAAGATGAGATCTAGTTGTTAAAGGTGTTCACAAAAATAAAAATCCGAATTGTATCCGAAACCTCAAGAAATCGATCCGAATTCTTATTTGGGTTATTCTTATAGATTCGGGTTATTTGAATGTAAAAAATAAACTTATTTGAATTTTTGGGATAGATTCTAATCAGATATGCTCCTATCTGTTATCAAGTCATGTCGAGTTTCGAAAAGGGTAGAAAAATTTTCAAATCCGAATAAACCGTTATTCGACCCGATGAGCACCTATAGTGCTTACGAAGCTCAAGAGTAAAGGTTCAAAAACTACAAATACAAAAGAGACCCATAAATTTTATTAGAGAGTTATGTATATCTTACAAATTTTTATAAATTATATTTTATTAGATAGTTATGAATATGTGACAAATTTTTATAAACAGAGATTGAGGAAAAAGATAAAATAACATTGATTTATGAGTTATTAAAGCCCAATTTTTCTTTTTTTTTTTTTTAAAAAAAAGTTAGTTTGGTCATCTTAGTTTGGTTAATAAGAATCACTTTTATTATTGTTATTGTACTCCTCATTGTTGTGTTAAAAAACATGTTCTTACATACACTCTTATATTTTCTAACTTACTGCTCTTTTTTCGACGATACACACACGTATTCTTCACATCAGCCTACATCAGAGGCCGATGTATACTCATCAAAATTTTGGGTCACAATTTGCAAAAACATTAAACATATGGGACTAAAAAATACTTCGTAACACTTGAATTATATATATATATATATATATATATATATATATATATATATAATTTTATTAAAAACTAATAGAAAATGACAGTAACTATTTAGAAAGTTAGGACAAGGGTTCACAGTATTGCTTCTAGAAAACATAGATAGGTAATTATATGATGGACGTAATTACCCTTACTATCCTAATTAGGGTTTCCCCTTGGGTGTATATAATGGAGGCTAAGGCTCCTAATCTAGGTTACACAACATCACAAACGAACTCTCCTCATCCTTAGAGAATTCGTAACCTACAACCGAGCTCTCTCCCTCATCTCATTCCATCCTCACGATACACCCTAAACGGGAACCCGGTCAAGATCATCGTCTCAGGAATCATGTCTGGAATCAACAACACGTTCACTGGATTCACAGGTTTCATCTAATCTCTATCTCATTTATATTTACATGTTCATCTCTATATCTAAACCAAAGGAATCGATCCAACATGTGGCATCAGAGAAATATGTTGCTTAATCGATTCCTAATCGCGAAATTGACTAAAAATCCAAAAACGTTTTACAAAAACGAGTATGAACAGTGGGTCGTTTTTCGAAAAACCTTAAAACTGGTTCGTTTTTCGTAAAAACGTGAATCTGGTGCGTTTTTCGTAAACCTAAAAATTTTCGGACTTAATCGTATTCGAAATTAATGTACACGTTTTTATGAGTAGTCGAAATTTAGTGTACTCGAATTTGATGTACTCGAAATTTTGAGTATACGAAATTTATTATACTCGAAAAATTGAGTATTCGAAATTTAACTTACTCGAAATTACCTTTTAACTTAGTGTACTCGAAATTTTGGAGTTCACGAACTTTTTTAGTGTACTCGAAATTATAAGTTCACGAAATCATAGTGTACTCGAAAATTCTAATTGTACTCGAAAATCTTAGTGTACTCGAAAATCTAAGAGTACTCGAAACACATAACCATTTTCGAATACATAATCATTTTCGAGAACATAACTATTTTCAAATACGTAACTATTTTCGAGAACATTACTAACTTCGTGAACAGTAAATTTCGTGTACGAACACTTAAAATCAGGGGGCTAAGAGATAAAATAAATAGTTTTGTTAAAACCTTAAACTATTATGTTTTACAAAACCTCAATATACAAAAATCAGCTTAAACTCAGTAACAAGTGTTTCACTTCTGCCCAAAGGTGATGTGTTACATCTTATTATTTGAGTCTTATTAAGCATCGTCAATTACTTGTGTGTATCCTTAAACATTAGATATTCACATGACATCATTTTGCCTTAAAAGCATGTATGTTTCACTTCTGCCCAAAGGTGATGTGTTACATATATGTTTGCAAACTTAACATGTGCATAATGCTTATAAATGTCTCACTTCTGCCCAAAGGTGATGTGTTACATTCCTAATGCACATTTTACTTTCTAACTAAATTGTTCCTAATGCTTAAATGAATGGTTATTAACCAAAGTGAAACCCATTTGTTTAAGTAGAACCTAATCTAGTCTATTAATTTGATGTTATAGTAGACTCTTTATCACAGCTTCATTACTATAATGGTCCTTATATATGCCTGCCTTAGATCTAAGTTACCCCATAGATCACTCTAAGTTCTTCTATAGCCTAAGTATATTACTCTTTCTCATCTAATATAATCCACAGCTCCTAATATGGGAATTGAGACCCTTACTGGTGCGAACTACTCTGCTTGAAAAGATTCGCTGATGCTCACTCTTGGGATTACTGAGTTTGACTACGCCCTGAGAGAACCTGCACCTCCTGCTCTTACTGACAAGAGCACTGCTGAAGCTAAACTGCTCTATGAGAAATGGGAGAAGGCTAATAGGATGGCGCTAATGTTTATCAAGAACTCCATCAGCCCAATCATCAGAGGAGCAATTCCTGATTTGGCTAATGCTAAAGCTTACCTTACTGATGTGGAGGAGCAATTCAAAGGAACCTCTAAGGCGCATGCTAGCACCCTGATTATGAAACTGGTGTCTACAAAATATGACGGAGTCAGTGGCATTCGTGAGCACATCATGATGATGAACGACATGGCCCGTAAACTTAAGGGATTAGACATGGAGATCAGTGATGGTTTCTTAGTCCACTTCATCATGACTTCTCTTCCTGCATCTTATGAGGCTTTCAAGATCAACTACAACACTCAGAAAGAGAAGTGGTTGATGAATGAGTTGATTGCCATGTGCGTACAAGAGGAAGAGCGTCAGAAGCTGGAAAAACCTGATGTTGCTTACCTGATGGCTACTGGTTCGAAAAAAAGGAAGAACAATACTCATAAGGATGCTTCTAAAGTCCCTAAGTCTAATGCAGGTGCATCCTCCAGCTCTAACAATTCCAATGGCAATCCTTACTGCAGGTTCTGCCGAAAGGCAGGACATAAGCAAAAAGATTGCCCTAACTTCAAGGAATGGTTGGTTAAGAGAGGTAATCATCTTAATATGATAATTGAGTCCTTTAATTTAAATGTTCCAACTAATACTTGGTGGTTTGACTCTGGTTCTATGGTTCATGTGACCAATTCTACTCAGGGATTCCTTACAATCCGGAGGCTGGAAAGAAACCAAAGAACACTTAAGCTTGGGGATGGAAAGGAACTATCTGTTGCTGCCGTGGGAACCTTAGAATTAATAATGAAAACCGGTCTATGTATTAAACTTTATGATACCTTATATATTCCTGAAATTTCTAGGAATCTTGTATCAGGACCAAAGTTAGACATGGATGGTTTTTATGTTTCTCATGGTAATGGCAGACTTACTATTAGTTCTAATTCTCAAGTATTTGGTACTGGTCTTTTGGATGGTGGTCTCTATAAGTTAGAACTAGATGATGATTTCTCTAAGTCTTTGTTATCATATAACATTAATGAGAACTCAACAAAGACTAAAAGAAAAAGAGACTTAGAAACTTCATCCATGTTGTGGCATCAACGTTTAGGCCACATCTCACGGGATCGCTTATCTCGACTCGTGAAGGATGAAGTTTTACCTTCTCTTGATTTCACCGATTTTGGAACATGTGTCAAATGCCTTAAAGGCAAAATGACAACAGCAACTAAGAAAGGTGCCACTCGGAGTTCTAATTTATTAGAAATTATTCACACCGACATTAGTGGCCCTTACACTATTGCTGGAATAACTGGACATACTTCATTTATCACTTTCATTGATGATTATTCTCGTTACATGTACTTGTATCTAATCAAGGACAAATCTGAATCACTTACAACTTTTAAAGATTATAAAATTGAAGTTGAAAATCAACTAGATCTTAAAATTAAAGTTGTGAGATCAGATAGAGGAGGTGAATATTATGGTAGACATACTGATGTGGGTCAGGCTCCTGGTCCATTTTATGAGTTTTGTAAAGGCCAGGGGATCGTGAACCAATACACCATGCCCGGTACTCCTCAACAAAATGGTGTTGCTGAAAGGAGAAATAGAACCCTAATGAACATGGCGCGTAGTATGTTAGCCAACTCAGATTTACCCTCATTCCTCTGGACCGAGGCCTTAAAGACAGCAGTTCATATACTCAATAGAGTTCCTTCGAAATCTGTCCCTAAAACTCCTTATGAACTCTAGACAGGAAGGAAACCGAGTCTTAGATATATGAAAGTATGGGGTTGTCTTGCCGAAGCTAAACTCTATAATCCCTTCTTAAAGAAGCTTGACATGAAAACTGTTACATGTTACTTCATCGGGTATCCCGATCACTCAAAGGGTTATAGATTCTATTGTCCTACCCATGTCACTCGAATTGTAGAAACAAAGCATGCTCATTTCCTTGAGGATTCAAAGGTCAGTGGGAGCAGCGAAAATCCTGACTCTGATTTGCAAGAAGTACAAGACGCGGGGGGGAGACACTCGTCGACTAACTTACCTCCGATTACTCCTCTTGTACACCATGCTACTCCGAACTTCACTGCACCTACTCCGACACAATCAGGACTCACTACTGCTCCAAACGTTACCGAGAATGAAGGCACCTCATCTGATCAACATCAACACAATACCAACCATGCTGAACCCGCTAATCAGCTTAGGAGGTCATCTAGGCCTAAAGTGCCTACTAACTTTGATGATTATGTAACCTACCTGACTGAAGCTGAAATGGATGCCGGAAAGTTTACTGATCCTACCTCTTATCATGAAGCCATTACTAGTGATCAGTCTTCTGAATGGAAGATAGCTATGACTGATGAGCTTGATTCAATGAAGAAAAACGATGTTTGGGATTTGGTAGAACTACCCAACGGAGTAAAACCCGTAGGATGTAAATGGGTGTTCAAAACAAAACTGGATCCGAATGGGAACATTGAACGCTTCAAAGCAAGATTGGTTGCAAAAGGTTTCACTCAGAAAGAGGGAATTGACTATCAAGAGACCTTCTCTCCTGTCTCTCGTAAAGATTCCTTAAGGATCGTGATGGCCCTCGTAGCTCATTTTGATTTAGAGCTGCATCAGATGGACGTCAAAACTGCTTTCCTAAACGGCGACTTGTATGAAGACGTGTTCATGAAACAGCCTGAGGGTTTCATGCCTGAAGGTCAAGAGCATTTAGTCTGCAAGCTAAAGAAATCCATCTACGGGTTGAAGCAAGCCTCACGTCAATGGTATCTAAAGTTTGATGAAGTGATGAAGAAACACGGTTTCCTGAAGAATCAAGTGGATCAATGCACCTACCTCAAGATGAGTGGGAGCAACTTTACTATACTTGTCCTTTATGTCGATGACATCCTTCTGGCAAGTAATAGCTTAGATATGTTGCATGAGTCGAAGCGCTTACTTTCGCATAATTTCAACATGAAGGATCTCGGAGAGGCCTCTTACGTTATTGGCATCGAAATTCACCGAGATAGAGTCAATGGACTTTTGGGTTTATCTCAGAAGGCTTACATTGATCGGGTCCTCACACGCTACAACATGCAACACTGCTCTCCCTCTATAGCTCCAGTAGTTAAAGGAGATGTCTTCGGTTCATTTCAATGCCCGAAGACTGAGGCTGAAAAGGCGCAAATGAGAATGATACCTTATGCATCAGTAGTCGGGAGCCTTATGTATGCTCAAGTCTGTACTCGTCCCGATATCGCTTACATTGCTGGAATGCTCGGCCGTTATCAAACTAATCCTGGCCTTGATCACTGGAAAGCAGCTAAGAAAGTACTTAGATATCTTCAAGGGACAAAGGACTTCAAACTGACTTATAGGAGAAGTGATAATTTAGAAGTGGTTGGTTATTCTGATTCTGACTTTGCTAAATGCAAAGATGACAAGAAATCCACTTCGGGGTACATCTTTATGTTAGCAGGCGGACCGATCTCATGGAAGAGTCATAAGCAGCAGCTAACAACAACCTCAACTATGATGGCTGAATATGTTGCAGTGTACAATGCAACCTGTCATGGAATGTTGTTGAGAAACCTTATCGCTGGACTCAAAGTCGTTAATTCTATCTCTAGACCATTGAAGCTTTACTGTGATAACTCAGCAGCCGTTAACTTCTCGAACAGTAACAGTTCGACCGGTGCTGGTTTATATCTTGATACAAAGTACTTGTTCGTTCGCGAGCGAGTTGAGGAAAATAACCTTTGTATTGAGTATATAAGTACTAAAGTTATGCTTGCGGATCCGATGACTAAAGGTCTCCCACCTAAAATATTCGAAGAACATGTTTCGAAGATGGGCTTATGTAAAGACCTTATTGCATAATGTACTTACTTATGATTAATGAAATTTCCTCACTTACTTGATTTGTTTGTCTCTAAATATATGTTTACGCATGCCTAATGACATATAGACACTAATAACACAAATCATTCGTTAAAGGGCTTACTTGTTAATTGATCCTAACTTAAGTTTTAAATTTGTATTGTAGTATGATTAATGGGGGTCTTGAATTGAATAACTGATTCAATGACTGTATTTCTCTGCTATGATTACAATTTAGAACTAAAATGAGTATTATCAATCTGCAGACTTACTTAATGCTCATAATAAATAATCACTTGGCCAAGTGGGAGAATGTTAGAATAAATTATATTTAATATATGACCCTCATGATTATTTATCTAATTGATCAATTAAATTAAATACCCATTTAGATAGGTAATTATATGATGGACGTAATTACCCTTACTATCCTAATTAGGGTTTCCCCTTGGGTGTATATAATGGAGGCTAAGGCTCCTAATCTAGGTTACACAACATCACAAACGAACTCTCCTCATCCTTAGAGAATTCGTAACCTACAACCGAGCTCTCTCCCTCATCTCATTCCATCCTCACGATACACCCTAAACGGGAACCCGGTCAAGATCATCGTCTCAGGAATCATGTCTGGAATCAACAACACGTTCACTGGATTCACAGGTTTCATCTAATCTCTATCTCATTTATATTTACATGTTCATCTCTATATCTAAACCAAAGGAATCGATCCAACATACCTCTTAATGGAACCATTCAGCACTTAACCATTCAGCGCGTTTGGTTTAAATTAAATTACCTCTTAATGATTCAGTTCAGCACTTAACCATTCAGCACCAATACCATGCTGAACCATTCAGAGGTGCAACCAAACATTCAGACCTCTTAACCATTCAGATCCTCTTAATCATTCAGACGTCTTAACCATTCATCACTTAATGATTCAGACCAACCAAACAACCCCAATAGTAAGCAATTGTGGTTTGACGTTTGAAAATTCTTTCCTGTCTAATATATTACCGAACTAAACTAAAAAATAAATTACAAATATGGTTAGGAACCAAACTAAAAAATAAATTGATTTGATTTTGTTTTGTTTTTTTTTTGTATATAAATACGGTTTGGTTTTGCTTTTTTTTTTTCACGGTGCATCAATATAGTTATAGATTAAATAATTGGGTACCAAATAAGCAAGCAATAAAGTAATCAATTATACAAGTAATAAGATAATTAACTAGTTAATACAATTTCAAATACGTAGACATTTCTTTAAAATCGCCGCATACGTGATTAATAAAAAAAATAAAAAAAATTATTAGTTAAATTATTTAGGGACTTGCTCCAACAAATTCAAGAAGATAAAAAATAAACTAATAATAATGTATCACATGTGGTGAGTTTTGAACTCAATACATTGCGTCTAGAAAGATATATGGGTGTGTGTGGATTAGGATCAACTAAATAGCCTCTTTATCCTAAAAAGTCTAAGAATGATTATTAACTATTAGATCATGAGATCAAATTTAAGAAGAAAAATTTAAAATTTTAGAGAGAAAAGTTGTTAAAGGGTAATTTAGTCATAACCACTTTCCCCCACGTTTTTTAAATATTCATAATTTTTACATACGATATTATTTTTTCTAAATAAATATATCATAAAAACGAACATTTTTTAATCTTTAAAATGAGTATAATTTTGTTACAAAAATTAAATTTTTTCAGCTCATTGTGTATAATTATCGTTATTGTGTCTTTTTAAATGTTTGTGTATAGTTATCTTTTTGTGTTTTTCTTACATATAATTGTGTCTTTTTTTAAATATCAATGTGTTATTTATACTTGTCGTTGTGTCATCATTGCTTAACATTATGTATTCTATAACATCATTGTGTCTTAATTGTTTTGAAAAACACAATATTGAGTAGGAACACAAAAGACACAATGGTCTGTACAAAAGACACAATGACTTGTACAAAAGACACAATGTATGTACAAAAGACACAATAACATGTACAAAATTGTTCATAATCGTCATTGTGTCTTTTTTACTATTAATTATGTCTTTTTTAAATATCATTGAGTTATTTATACTCGTTACTGTGTCATCATTGCTTGACATTATATATCATGCAACATTATTGTGTCTTAAATTGTTCACGAAAACACAACATTGATCAGAAACACAAAAGACACAATGTCCTGCATAAAATACACAATGTCATGTATAAAAGATACAATGTCATGTACAAAAGACACAATGACCTGTACAAAAGACACAATGAACTAAAAAACAAAAAAAAATTCTAGAAAAACTATACCAATTTTGAAGATAAAAAAATGCTCGTTTTTATGGTATATTTTTTTTCAAAAAATAATTTCGTATCTAAATGTTACGGACGTTTAAAGAATATGTGGGAATTTGATAAAACGTCAACAAAAGGAGGCATGACTAAAATACACTCCAACAACTTTATTTAATCATAGCCATTGATTAATGATCTAATGACTCAAGATCCTTCTTAGGTTTTTTAGGTTAAAATGCTTATTTAGTTGTTGAAGGATATTTTAGTCATGCCTACTTTTGTTGACTTTTTATCAAATTCCCACATATTCTTTAAACGTCCGTAACTTTTAGATACGGAATTATTTTTTGAAAAAAATATACCATAAAAACGATCATTTTTTTATCTTCAAAATTGGTATAGTTTTGCTATAGAGTTTTTTTTTTTGTTTTTTTAGTTCATTGTGTATTTTGTACAAGTCATTGTGTCTTTTGTACATGTCATTGTGTCTTTTGTTCAGGTCATTGTGTCTTTTGTGTTTCTGATCAATATTGTGTTTTCGTGAACAATTTAAGACACAATAATGTTGCATGACACATAATGTCAAGCAACGATGACACAATAACGAGTATAAATAACTCAATGATCTTTAAAAAGGAGAAAATTACCAGTAAAAAAGACACAATGACGATTATGAACAATTGTGTACATGTTATTGTGTCTTCTGTATTTACATTGTGTCTTTTGTACAGGTCATTGTATCTTTTGTGTTCCTGCTCAATATTGTGTTTTCCAAAACAATTAAGACGCAATGATGTTATAGAATACATAATGTTAAGCAAAGATGACACAACGACAAATATAAATAACACATTGATATTTAAAAAAAGACACAATTACATGGAAAAAAAGACAATTAAATTTAAGGAAAACCTAAAAAGATAACTATACACAAACATTTAAAAAGACACAATGACGATAATTATACACAATGAGCTGAAAAAAATTTAATTTTTTGTAACAAAATTATACTCATTTTAAAAATAAAAAATGCTCGTTTTTATGATATATTTATTTTGAAAAAATAATATCGTATGTAAAAGTTATGAACGTTTAAAAAACGTGGGGGGAAAGTGGTTATGACTAAATTAACCTCTAACAACTTTTTCCTCTAAAATTTTAAATTTTTCCTCTTAAATTTGATCTCATAATCTAATGGTAATAATCCTTCTTAGACTTTTTAGGATAAAGAGACTATTTAGTTGATCATAATCCAATTAATTTATATATATATACTAAACCAATTAATTTATAGCATCATTTTGTATGAAATATAATATAAATATATACAATTACTAATGCTTGTTTTGAATAATTAGGGCCTCAATCTAACTTTTTAAACAAACTAGCCCTCATATTTGATCAAGGAAGATATATCGATGTCAATAGACTTAATCACCACAATTACTAAAGGGGTTTTGTCCTACCGCTACCCTCTTGACATTTCAAATGGAAGGTCATGGGTTCAAATCCCTTTAAAGGGAAATAGAGGTCCTTGAGAGGTCAGGGGGTTTTCAGGTGTGGTTTCCTCCTTGGGTGGTGGTGGGGTCTAAATAGAGGTCATGGTAACTAAACCTTGGTGACGTGGCCTTAAAAATCAGTGGTTCACACGTTGAGATCAAATGACGTTAAAAAAAACTTAATCACCACAATTGCATATCGTATGAATCAAATGTATAATCATTTACTTAAGGAGTCATTACCTAACACCAAGAACATGTAAGAAAATTTTAAAGAGCTTTCAGACGTTGCAAAGAATCTATTAAAATTAAAGCTTTGACGAAAGATGTTAACGAATTTGATTTTTATTATAAGGATGACTCTTAAAAGCAAAATGAAATATTTTTATTATAACAAAGCTCTTGATCATTTTTAAGAAAGAACCATACTTCCTCTTGAAAATTTTCATTTCATTACTAAGTTTATAGGAAGTTGAAAAACAAGAAAAGGTTAAAGTTGGTATTGATTAATGATATCATATTTGTTATTTGGAGGTCAATGGAACTCATTTTCAAGAGAGAACATGGTTCTTACATTTTTGGAACTCATTTTCAAGAGAGGATAAGGTTCTTACACATTTTATCAGACTAGCAATAAATCTGATTAAACAATTTTTATGCCTTGTAGTTTGATTTATCTAGAGTTGTGTTTGTTTTTAATGATATTGAGACACTTAAGCTATGTGCAATCAATACACCTTTATCACTTTACATTTCTTTTTTGAACGGCAAGAAAGACTTTATTAATCACCAAAAGTACATGACTAGCAAGATGCTAGCATGAGCACCAAATTACAAGCAGAACTAAATTTTTCAAAGCAAAAAAAATCTCCATTCATCCCAACCCAAGGATTCCATTATCGCCCTAGATTTATACCATAAGTAACTTGTTCTTTTAACTTCTTCAATCAACCGATACAAAGATGGTTTTGCTCCATTAAACACAACGTCATTCCTTATTTTCCACAAACACCAACATGTTGTAATGATAATTGAATGAATCACCTCCTTCTTAGCTTTATTTACCGGAGCTACTTTATATACTTCCAATAGATCACGTATCTCAAAAGCAAATATGGCCGGCACTTCACACCAGGAGGATATTTGCTGCCATACACCCGCCGCTAGTTCACATCCTATCAGCAAGTGATTAGCCGACTCCTCTGCTTGGTTACATAAGGGACATAAGGCCGATCACTCATCATCACTTTACATAGACGTCACATATATAGCTAAAACTATTACTCATCTTCATATACATATGTGTTACGATCACTCATCACCACTCCATCCTTCATTCTCACACTGTTCATTGGGAAATATTGTGACCACCTTCACGCCACTCTTGGTCACACCCAAAGTGTAGTAGGGATAGGATGCCATAGAAGCGTGACCGAGACCCCTTATGCTCAGGTCACCTCTCATAACAGATAACTTTAACATTAGCAATTTGGAGTTAATGAAGGGACTATTTGAGCAAACCATCTCAAACACTTAAAAGTTTTAAAGTGAGAATCAGATGGATAAGGTTTCTGACCCCTCTCATGGTGGTACATAGGTATCAACTACTAAAAAAAATAATAATAAAAATAAAAAATAAATAAAATAAAATAAAAATAAAAAATAGAAAAGGTAGAAAGCATGAACTGTCGGTATTGACGTCTCTCTTTGTCCTAATCGGTGAAATGTTGATTACCCTAATTATCTCAAAATTCACACCCCTTCCTCAACCCCTACGAACCCTTTTCTTTCCATAAACTACCCCTCACATCTCCCAAGAATCACGGGATGATATTCAGTTTCCTCACTTTATGCTAAAAACCATCATCAGATAAAAACCCAAATCAGGGTTACAAGATCAAGTTACAAACTTGTAGAACAGCAAGATCTATTCATCTGATCGATTTCAAGGTAGCTTCTTCCCTGATCTTTAATTTTGATTGTTCATATTAGGTTTAGATATATTCTTGACTTTTTTTCTTGATTTAAGATCCAAAAAGATTAAAGATTTAAGTTAGTTTTTTTGATATTTTGGAGGAATCAGAAATTAGAGCACATATATCTTCAAATTTTTGATCTTGAAGCTTTGGTCACATGGGTAATTGTTGCGCTACACCGTCTACCACTGATGAGCAGAAAAGGGGGAAGAAACCTAACCCCTTTTCATTAGATTATGGTGTGCCTAATCCATCTGCTAATGGTGGTTACAAAACCACTGTTTTGGAAAACCCAACTGGAAATGAGATTGAGAAAGCATATGTTCTTGGTAAGGAGATGGGTAGGGGTGAATTTGGGATTACTTATATGTGCACCGATAAAGCTACGGGTGAAGTTTTTGCTTGTAAATCTATATCAAAAAAGAAGCTGAGAACTCGAGTGGATATTGAAGATGTAAAGAGAGAAGTTGATATTATGAGACATATGCCTCCTCATCCTAATATTGTGAGCTTAAAAGATACGTATGAAGATGATAACGCGGTGCATTTGGTTATGGAGTTATGTGAGGGTGGGGAATTGTTTGATCGAATTGTTGCTAGAGGGCATTATACCGAGAGAGCAGCTGCTGGTGTGACCAAGACCATTGTTGAGGTTATACAGGTGAGTTTATTCTCTCTGAAATGACTTATTTATCGTTTCAGTTAAAGACCGTTGTTGCTTCTGAAGTGTTGGGGTAATTACTTTGAAGTGCTGCAAAAACTGATTTTGATTATGATTATGATTATGATTATGTAAATTTAGAGTGTTAAAATAGTTGAATTTGAAATGTTGATAAGAAACTAATGTAAGAAAACCATGGTTGATGTAAATGTGAAATGCTTAATTATCTATAACTTTAGGTCCCTGATTATAAGACTTGTTTTTTAGAATGCATATCTAAACATCTCCTAAGTTGCATCTAAATTAATGGGAAACAAACGAATTCTTATCTTAGCCGCATTTTTTATTCACCAAATTTGTGATTTGGTTTCCAGCACATATGGGAAGATCTGATTCTTCATGATTTTTAAAGCTTAATCGTGTACTTTTTCTTGCATGATTCTGTATTTTGTGTAACATATAAGTTTATTTCAATATACATGTGAATAATCTACAAGATTTTTTACCAAAAGTTTCAAGTTTGGTGGTTCTATTTGCATTTAACCCCAAAATATACCTAAAACATGTTATTACAAAATCTAGTGTTTATTTTTTATGTCTACAAAAATGTTTGCTGGTTTGCAATAGAATCTGCAGTACAATCAGTTTCACAAAATGATATTCTTTTAATTCCTTTAATTTATCGCAGATGTGTCACAAACATGGTGTCATGCATCGTGATCTTAAACCCGAAAACTTCTTGTTTGCAAACAAGAAAGAAACTGCAGCCTTGAAGGCTATTGACTTTGGGTTATCTGTTTTCTTCAAACCAGGTACAAACTTATAGCATGTCTTAATTGATGTATAAGACTTTAATATAGTTTTATGTCTCTATTTATTTGCATCGAATTAAAATATTTAAATCTTCTATAGGAGAAAGATTTAACGAAATTGTAGGGAGTCCGTACTACATGGCTCCTGAAGTCCTGAAAAGAAACTATGGTCCTGAGGTGGATGTGTGGAGTGCTGGAGTAATCTTATACATATTGCTTTGTGGTGTCCCACCTTTTTGGGCAGGTTAGAACACCAATAAATCTTTACATTTTTCATGAAATAGACAGGTTATTAATTGATTTATCGAATTACAGTTTAAAATTAGTAATCTTGAATGAGAAGTGGAGTTATCTTAATAACTAAAGTTACAATTTAAGAAGGGGTGGGGGTTGTCAGTATGGGTTATATTTCGTTACAAATGTGCAAAATTAAAATTAAGTGATTTTATTAAGAAAGAATTGGCTCAATTGGTTTTAAAGTTAACCATAGATAAAGGTGTTCCTTTTTTATTAAAAATAATAGTTCTTAATAATAGTTTATGTAGTCATATTTAATAAATAGCTTTTGTATGGAATTTAAAAATATCAAATTTGTTGAGAAGACCCCGAGTTGTTTGACCAACCCTGAAAGTTCACTCTTCACACGACCCGTCCATTTGTCACCTATCTAAAAGTTCACCACTCTGATCCTTAAACTATCCAAGACACAATATAATGAAATGAAACTGAAGTAACCATAGTCCATATCACAATATGATACAGCACTCAAAGCTATCAATATCTTGTATAATAATATGGACCGAAAATCCCTGATGCTGGTATTTAAAGTGTTGCAAAGATTAACAGTGCTTATGTGTTTATTGGGTTTTCAAACGATGACTCTTGAAAATCGGTTTCCATTATAATTCTAGAAACCGAACAAGGTGTTGCACAAGCAATCATCAGATCTGTTGTTGATTTCAAGAGAGATCCTTGGCCCAAGGTATCTGATACTGCAAAAGATCTTGTCAAGAAAATGCTCAATCCTGACCCAAATTTAAGACTTACTGCTCAAGAAGTTCTAGGTATAAAAATTATCTTTTTGAAATATATATTTTTTTTAGTATATTTGTGTCTTGAATCTACGTGGGATTTGTTAAAAACTTGTAAATGTTTTCTTTTTAAAATTTCTTCAGATCATCCATGGATACAAAATGCCAAGAAGGCTCCAAATGTTTCTCTAGGTGAAACCGTTAAAGCAAGACTAAAGCAGTTCTCTGTCATGAACAAGCTTAAAAAGAGAGCTCTAAGAGTAAGAACAAGCATTCATGGTTTTGCTTTACGTGACCATTTATTATTGTATTTATAAAAATTTTGTTTTTTTTCCTTCATATTTTTGGTAACTTTAAGTTTTAAGTAATAATTTTGCAGGTAATTGCTGAGCATTTGTCTGCAGAGGAAGTGGCTGGCATAAAAGAAGGTTTTGACATGATGGACACAAATAAGCAAGGAAAGATTAATATTGCTGAGTTGAAAGCTGGCTTGCAGAAACACGGGCATCAAATCCCTGATGCAGATCTTCAAATACTTATGGAAGCTGTAAGTTCATGAGTTGACTTTTGGTTCCCAAATCTAAAAAAATAAAATTGAAATTCATATGAAATCTTTCACAACCATCGATTTTTCAATATTGAACCTTGGACATATAATAGTTCCGAATCGAATCTCTTTAGAAAGAAGATCTTTTGTCTCATGTTGTTCAAAGCGTCCCCAACACATTGTCTTGTGAATGGTTGGATTTAAGTTATGCTTTATTCTTTGTGCACCAAACCTGTAAGAAAATAGCTATAAAGGATATGGCTCGAAAGTGACCCAAAGTGATTCATAAAGAAACAATTGAACTTTTAAAATTTGATTAATAATGAAACAATTAACTTCTATAATCGTATCTTACATCCTCCTGATTCATAAAGAAAAAAAATCTTAAATTTGGGCAAGAATTATTATTTTCTTTCTTGTTGATTCTAAATCGGTTTCTTTTTTTATTTAGTTGGTAAAAAATTTGACCAGCTATCCAACCCAGCTGTAAATTTTCCTCGCAGTTGAAATTAAATTTACAGTTTGACCCAACACATAGTTTAAATTGATGTTTTGACTTTTAGTCAATGGTTTACTGTACCTAGATGTATTCATGAAAGGTGTTGATACTTCCTTACAGGGTGATGTTGACAAAGATGGATTCTTAAACTATGGAGAATTTGTCGCAATTTCAGTTCATTTAAAGAAGATGGGGAATGATGATCATCTTAAAGATGCCTTTGCATTTTTTGACAAAAACCAAAGTGGCTACATAGAAATTGAGGAGCTAAGGGAAGCCTTAGCTGATGAAGAAGATGAAGCCAACAGTGAAGAAGTCATTGCTGCCATCATTCATGATGTCGACACCGACAAGGTTTGTTTTGGTTTTGGTTTTGGTTTTGGTTTTATTTTTATTTTATTATTATGGCACATACCATTCATGAAGTCTTTTTTCATTTGGTTGTTTTTACATATCAGTCTCCAATGTCTTTTAGACCTAAATTTTGACCCATTTGTACATGTGGCTTCGCCTCAATGCCCGGGGGGCGTTTCTTGCCTTCAGGGGCGGTCCTAAGAATTCAAGTGTCCCGAACAAGCCAAGAAAAAAAATGCCTCTAGCAAATTATAAATTTGCGATTTTTTGGTTTCGTAGTTTTAAGTACAAGTAAATGAATAATATAATATTAAACAAATTTTTAAAGTTTTTGTGCGCTTGTAAGAAATGGGCCCTGGACGAAAGTTGGGTTTGCCCTCCTGAGGGCCTCCCATGCTCGCCTTCCATGCCTCATGCATCAGACTTGCCTGAAGCGTGGTTTATAAAATCAAGCTTATCATCCTAATGAAACACTATCGGTTGATTATTGCAGGATGGCAAGATTAGCTTTGAGGAATTCACGGCGATGATGAAGGCTGGAACCGATTGGAGAAAGGCATCGCGACAATATTCAAGAGAAAGATATAATAATTTAAGCTTAAAATTGTTCCAAAATGGGTCATTGGATTTAGCTAATGAGGGAAGATGACTACAGAACCAAAAATGATTTAGATTGAAGTTTCTTGAAGCATATTATTGAGGTTTTTTTCTTTTGTTTTGACAAAAATGTGGTGAAGGTATTGGATTTGTGGATGTAAATATGGATGTGTTTACAGATCCTTCATGGCCAGTATTTTCTTCATCGTAGCAAAATGGATCATGTAAACCATGCTAACTAATAACAAGGGTTTATTTTCTTTTATTTAAATGTAGTCCTATTTATATATCTATTTAACTTTTTTACTGGTATTTCAAAATTCACTCAATCAATGTCACTCTAGTGTTACATGCCTAAATTACATGTAATATCTAATATCTAAGTATTAATATAACATATAAAGATTGCTACAAGAATTAAACAAATCAAGGAGAATTAGTGTTACTTGAGTGTCAGAACGTGTGTGTGGTGAAGCATTCAAAAGAAAAGTAGTCAGCAAGGTTGAAACTTCCAAAAAATTCTTCGAATTGGGAGGGCGATCCTCCCGGTGAACTGACCTTACCCCAAACCGGCACAGGTGAGCAAGTATACTAGGGCGCTTTAGAGAACCATGTGACCAATCAATTTTTTTTTTAATTTCATGATTTTATATTATTTGGTTAGAAATGTTATAATAAAAAAAGTTTAACGATATGCAGATCACGAAGTTAAGTATATGTAACTCATATATATATATATATATATATGGGAGGGATATTTTGAGAAGGCTAAAAACCATGAGAAGCGTGAGAAGCAAACTTGGACGTAGATCTGTGGTGTTTTACGGTCAGATTTGCGCGGTGGCAATTCTGTAAATAATATGGTGTTTGAAAGTCACGGGATGGGCATAAAAGTAATTTGGTGTTTTTTGAATTAGAACTAACCTCCCCAATTTATCTCAATTCCGTAAAAGTTGCCTTTAACCTAGATTTTACCCATCGACGAAAACACCAAAATCCCCAATGTCAACCGTTGATCGCTACTCACTGAAATAGTAAAGTCCCCAATTTATCTCGATATGGTGAATTTGGTTATTTTGGTGTTT
The DNA here is from genome assembly GCA_009363875.1 of Mikania micrantha. Taxonomy (NCBI): domain Eukaryota; kingdom Viridiplantae; phylum Streptophyta; class Magnoliopsida; order Asterales; family Asteraceae; genus Mikania; species Mikania micrantha. The sequence goes on from SZYD01001460.1 coordinate 33,692, forward strand.
TTGGTGTTGATTTTGTATGTCTTTTTGCTGTTATGTTTCTTCTTTGTTGTTATTGGTGTTCTGTTAAGTTGTTATAGTGTTTTTGAAATTGATTTAGTTTATAGCGTCTATGTTGTTTTTTTCATTCTAAATGAAGATTAAGATTATAGCTTTAGGGTGTTTTTGACGTTTATTTTGTATGGTGTTTTTGCTTTATGTATCTTCTTTGTTGTTCTTGGTGTTCTGTTAAGTTGTTATGATGTTTTTGAAATTGGTCACGTCTTTACAATGCTAATATAAACACCATAACATAAAATATGAAGCTAACTGAAAACGCCAAATAACATTATATTATTTAACCACCCATTAAAACACCATACATGTTTATAAAATTAAAAAACAGAGCATTATTTAAAAGAAAAAACACCATAAAATTTTAAAATATCATGGTAATTAGGGCTTTTGGATTCAAAATAAGTTGTAATATTTGGATTCAAAAACACCATACAATCCAAAAAACACAATATAATATGAAAAAACATCATGCAATTTCAAAAACACCATAATATAAAAAAACAGAGCATACGACATACGAAATAACACCATACAAACCATACAATCTGAAAAACACCATAACATTATGTGTTCGATTCCATCACGTCGTTACCCCTAAAAACACTATACAAAATGAATCTAACCGATAACGCCAAACAACATAATGTTAAAAACACCATAATCTTGCGTCTCCTATGTGTTCGATTCCATCACGACGTTACCCTCAAAAAACACCAAACGAGCATTCGTCAGATGAAATTAGAATCATAAAATCAATTACAATATGTGATTTCTTCTTGTAATCGATAATTGATTTGGATTTTGAAAAAATGTTTAGCGACAATCATGGTATTTTCCCAAAATAACCGCCAACAATAATGAGAAGAAATTACATTAATACCCATATCTTGAAAACCTTTGAAAATAAACGTGTATGGCTGAGATTACTTCTCACACTTTTTATGGTTTTAAGATTTTTTAGCCAAACCTCAATCTATATATATATACTAGGTTAGTATCACGTGTATTACACGGAAATACAAAATGAATAAAAATATAATAAATAATTATCAATAAAAATTTTAAACAATATAAAACGATTTTTTAATATAAAATATGATTAAAAATTCATATAATTTAATATATTAAATAATAAAATAATTATATATATATATTTTTAAACACTATAGTTTTTTCAAAAATTTTTTCTTTAAATTTTTCGTTTTAATTTTTTTTTGAAAATTCAATATTTTATAATAATTTGGTTTTTTTAAAAAAATGTGTGTTTTTTAATATTAATATGTTTTTAATGTATTAAAAGAATCTTTTTATTATAAAAATCTTTTTTTTTTCTTAATTTAAACATGTATTTAATAGAAGAGAGATGCGAGAAAACAAAATTGAGGTGATATAAGAACATGACATGTGTTCCTAAAAACCTTTATTTATTATAATAGATATATATATATATAGGGATTGAATCCTATCATTATTCAATTTTAGAGAGAAAACCCTTAAACGCTGTTTGAGTAACATATATTTTTTATTTCTTTTTGTTTTTGTTAACATTTCTATCCTTATAATAAAAATAAATAAATACAAAAAACATGCAACAAAATTGATTGATAATGATCAAATATATTTTGACTGATCAGTTGTTCACCAAATATCGTTGCAAGAACAAGATCCACCAACGAATTTATGAAACCGAACTCGGTCCCTAACAATGATTTCTCGCTCATATTCCTTGCTAATAATCTTGGTCACTTCATGGCAATCCTCACAAACTCTAAGGTTCTTCACTATCCTAATCACCACAGGTGCTTTAGTCTTCAACATACCATAGGCAATGGCTAATCTTTCACTATGCTCACAAAGAGCTTCCTGCTTCACTTCATCACCCACATCATGAAGCACACCCGACACATTCGTTTTGTGCCCTAAAGACCTGACCCGTCTCATAACATCAGTCAGCAATTCCTTTATCGCCTTCGACTCAGGGTGAGACCAGTCACCTAACACAAACTCGTGCACAGTTCCATCAACTTCTATGGAGCTACACCCTGGTACTGTTTTGAACCCCTTGTCCCTCATTTGTTTCCTCAAATGGCCCATTTTAGACCATTGTGAACAAGCTGCATAAAGGCTCGATAAAAGGGCGTAATTTTCTGCTTTAAATGGTTCTAATTCGAGTAGTTGTTGAGCAACTGATTCTCCTTTCTCCATGTTCTTGTTTTTCTTGCACGCAGCAAGAAACGTTCGCAAGATTACTGGATCAGGATCAATGGGCATGTTTTTGATGAACGTGTTAGCTTCTTGTAACAAGTTGGCTCGACAAAATAGATCAACCATGCAACTGTAATGCTCTTTTGATGGTTGAATCCCAGACTGGAGCAAGCTAGCCCAATGTTTTTGACCTTCGGGAACTAGCTGACCATGGGCACATGCTTGCAACACACCAAGGTATGCTACATGATTTGGTTTCACCTGAAAAAAGGAAACATGTCAAATGGGTTAAACGGTTTGAACAGTCACACACTCAACTGGTCCGTTTATAATACCTTGGATTCTTCCATACTTGCAAATATGCTCAAAGCATCCTCTGGAAGCCCATGAATTGCGAACCCGACAATCATTGAGCTCCAAGCTCTTGAATCTTTGGTGGGCATTTCATCAAAAACTTCTTTCGCTTTCTCTATACACCCGCACTTTGCGTACATGTTAATTAGTGCGGTGCTGAGCGTAGTATCAATCATAATCTTACGCTTCATAATATAAGCATGCACCCAGCTGCCAACATCCAGTGCCCCCAAACCAGCACAAGCAGAGACCACACTAGCCATTGTCACTTCATCCGGGACAACACCAGCCTTCTGCATATCCCCAAATAGACCCAAAGCTTCATTAAACAAGCCAAGTTTAGCATACCCGCCAATCATCGCACTCCAAACAATCATACTTATGTCAGGCATTTCATCAAACACCTTCCGTGCAGACTCAATCTCCTCACATTTCGCATAAAAATTTACCAAAGAAGATTGCAAGAACGAATTAGACCAGAATCCAGATCGTATGACGCGTGAATGCACTTGCCGGCCTTCTACAACCGCCGGTAACATGGAGCAAGATTTCAAAACAAATGCAAGTGTGTAAGTGTTGGGGTTGGGGTGTCCTGCACTGATCAAGCGTTTAAAGACTGAAAAAGATTGAGTTGTTGGTGAGGTATGATATTGGGAGAAGCCTCTGATGAGGGAATTCCAAGAAAAAATGTTGGGTTTTGGGTTTTGAAGGAGTAGTTTTTGGGCATATAGGATGTTGCCCATAGGAGATAGAGCACAAAAGCATATGATTTTCGAAAGAGAGAAACACAGGGTGGAGAATGGTAACGGTCGAGTGAGGATATGCGAGTGGATTTGGCCGAGAACTCGCATGTTCGGACATTTTCTGATCAGTGATGCAACTCTCTCTTCTTCCAGATCGTCTGGTTATCTTTCAAGCCAGTTAATCAATCCAATGCGTGTAGTATGGCCACTGGCACATGTATACGACTTCCAAAGAACAAGAATAATGAATGCACTCACTTTTGCCGATTTTCAAAATGTCTTTTATTTATTTTTTCGAATGTGTTTCATATGGGACGAGATATTGGGTCAAGTATGATATTAACTTTAAAAAGAGTTAATTACACGGATGGGTCATGTGGTTTACCCAGATTGTACGGATGGTCCCTACCTATCAGAAATTACACCGGTGGCCAAAAAGTTTGCAAAAACGTAACATGGATGGTTCCTAGGTTGGATGTCTGTTAAGTATGTGTGAAATGACTAAAATACCACTTATAATTAAAAAAAATAAATAAATAAATGTGTAGATATATATGCAACCACCGCATCCGGCAACCACACCAACCACCTCCTCCGGCAACCACCGCATCCGGCCACACCAACACCACCATCGTTCACAGCCCCTCCTCTGGTAACCACCGCATCCGGCCACACCAACCACCACCATCGTTCACATCCCCTCTCCCCCACCCCACTCATCTTCTCCAGCGGCCACAACCGCAGCCTTCGACGCGGACAACCACCACATAAAATCGCCCCCCGCCCCTCGATTCTCCTCTGACCGTGTATCCTCTTACACCGGCTGCATAAAAATCGCCCTCCGGCAACAGTAGGCAGCCACCACCTCCAGCAAACTCCACCACCGCCAACCTCCAGCCACCACCACCATTGACAACCTCCGGCAACCACAACACCGACTACCACCAGCCTCCGGCTACGAGCTACCCGGTCGTAAGCCCTCACCTCCTCCATGGCGGTGTCGTACGTTCCAAGCCAAACCACCGACAACAAGAGGATAATAAGAGTTAACCTTCTGTAAACCTTTCGCAAGTCCGTTGAGTTTTGAAGTGGTCATGGTGGTGCCTAGACCTTGATCAGTGAAGAAACCTGTCGATTGGGTTTTTGATGGGTCAGGTGAATGGTCAGTAGTTGCTAGTTGCCAGAGGTGACCGATCATGTAGGTGTGTGTATATAGGTCCGGTGAAGCAACAGTGAAATGTAAGTGTGTGTGTATACGTCATATGCAGCAACAGTGAAGGCATGTAAGGGGAAGTACCTTATAGGGGTATTTTTGTCTTTTTAGAAATTTTAACGGCAAAATTTAACGTCCATTAGCCCCAGGGACCATCAATGTTACGTTTTTGCAAACTTTTTGGCCACCGGTGTAATTTCTGATAGTTAGGGACCATCTGTGCAATCTGGGTAAACCACAGGGACCATCCGTGTAATTAACTCTTTTAAAAATTTTCGCAGGTAAGGAAAGGGTATGAGATTTGTTCATATATCCGTTTATCTAACCTGATTATATATACACATCTCATGTACCTGATTATGAATACTCAAGTATGTACATTTGAAGTAAATAAAATTTATTTCTTTTTTTATTCCTTTTAAAATTTAAATTTGTCCGTCGGATTTATTTCTTTTTTTATCTTTGTTTATGGTAGCAAATGCAATGGTTTTTTTTTAATCATTTTGGTCGGACAAAGTAAAGGAAGGAAGGTTGAGATGGTTTGGACATGTGAAGAAAAGAAACTCGTTGGCGCCGGTACGAAGAGTAGAGAACCTCATCGTGGAGGGGAAGAGGTGCAGGGGTCGACTAAGGTTGACGTGTGAGGAACAGATTCGACACGATTTGTTTGAGTTGCATCTCTCTGAAGACATAATCAATGACAGGAGTTCATGAAGACGTAGAATAAATGTGAAATATGGGTAGATTAATAGGGGATAGATTGGTAATATAAGTTTAAGTAAGTTCCTAGTTTTAGAGTCCTATGTGTTACATGTTTGTGTGTTGGATATACGTTGGATATACGAGTTATATGCTTGCTTATGTGGGTTCATCATAACGTGGTTTGGAGTGGTTTTGAATTGTAGTTGCTGCATTAGTCTCGTTGGTAATTTGCTATTTGGTTGTTGGTCATTTGTTGTTTAGTTTGGGCATTCAAATATACATTGTTGTATGCCGGTTGTGTTTACATACGTGTCTATGCTTGGGTTATGCTATTTTATGCATTTAAGCTTCTTGTTACATGTTTCTTATCCTTGGTAAAAAAAAGTAAATAAAAAAATAATAATAAGAGCAGGGGACTCCAACGAGGTAGCCTCTCTACCTCATTTGAGATAGGGGTAATGTTTGTTTTCATCTCTCCCTCAGACCATATAGAGAGGGATTTTACTGGGTATGTGTTGTTGTTGTACCTTTTTTTGTTTGTCTTGAACGATGTTAATCAACTTATAACATTATTGAAATTTCATGTTATATGATATATTTACAGTCTGTTCTTGGCATATTTATTTATATATTTTTCGCTTATGAAAAAACTAAATTTATTATTAGTTACTCGACATCTGGCGTGCTTGAAGCCAGTTATTCTCAAGTTTATATTTAGCTAGCTAACGAGTATATAACCGTAACCCGCTAGGATACCCGATACCTTACTGGTAAATACCTAATAGATACCCAATGAGTTTTGAGACGGATATGAGACAAGCTTTTATAATCACGTATGGAATTAGGATTAGTCAAACTCGTCCCAAACACATCCCATTGTCATCCCTAAAACCAAGATAGATATCTTATCTTCAATATAAATTACTAATTTCAGCCTAAATTTGCTTGTGTAACGAGAATGCTACTCTTATCTCATTATTCTTGACAGCCTACCAGTGTTTTTAGAACTGGACCGGGAACCAGGGTGTCGACCGACCCAAAACAACATGTGAACCGCCCTTAAGGGAACCGGTTCACTGGTCGGACCGGATTTCAAAAAAGAAACTAAAATCTAAAGAATTAAACATTGAAATCAAAGCTTGTATTTTTTTAATACGATTATGTTTGTTTAAACATTAATTATGTTTGTTTAAATGTGTTTATAATTCTATAATTTTTTTAGAATTTTTTATATATTTATTATGTCATTCGGTTCTTGAATCTTGTCTGACCGGTAACCAGTAAAACGTCCGGTTTGATGTTTGGTTCTGAAAACATTGCAGCCTACTATTACAACTTGATTCTTCAACCGTTGGGCTTATTAGGCCGATTGGGCTCAGTTATGAATTGCGATTGGGCTTTTCAGATGCACAAATCAATTTTGTTCAAATGTTTTTTATACCTAACATCAAATACTACTGTTTAAATGGATATACCGACACCGTCATCCAGAAAGGAAACTCATACGGACAAAACTCTCTAACTCAACCTAGTGCATTTTTTTCTTTACATGAGACTTGAATCCAAGAGACCAACACAATCGCTTTTGCTAATATCTTGGCATGTGATGAAAAATTTTCAATAACCTACGATGTATAATATTCTGTATAAATTTAAATATACTCTCTTATTTTTCTATTATATTTTGATATAATCTTTTATAATATGAATTCGTATTTCATATTTTTTTTTATAAGAAAACATACTTTTATACTTACCACAAACAAATTTACCTAATATATTTTCACTCTTTAGTAGGGTTTACTAGGGTCTGTTGGAAATGATGAACACAAACGTTACTCCTATCCTAGTTGGGATATAGATGCTGCTCCGAAAGAGTCCCAAGTTCAAAGTTATCGTTTGAAGTTAATAATCACAACGCTTGTAACGTTATTTTCACAAAATAAGTAAAATAACGTTAAAATTAGTGTAATTTTACTTTTGCTTCTATAGGTTCCACACATATGTACATTAAATATGTGTACTGCAAATTGGATCAACTTGTCACAAACAAAAATTAGTTAATCTAAATAAAAAACACGGTTATAGAATACAATACATATAAAAAATTATAAAATAAAATAATAAGATTGATTAAAAATCTATATAAATACATTTAGAAACCAAAGATTTTACAGCTTGAAACTTGGAAGTACTAAAGTGTATAAAATATGTCTCTTTATAAGGCTATGGTGGTGTTTGTTTTTCCTATAAAAGCTCTTCTTACATCTTATGTCTGCGCCGCGCAGATGCGGGAAGAGGTTGGAGGTTCGCAGACCGTTTGTTTTCTCGCAGACTTTTCATTAAAAAACGTCTGCGCGTCCTCTTCTTGGCGCAGACGTGGTCTCACCTCTTCCTACATCTTCTAGAATTTCTCACATGTTCAGATGCTCAATCCGTCGCCCCCTTCTAACACCAGCTCCACCGCCGACACCCAAGAGCTCCACCGCCGACAACCACCATCTCCACCGCCGAAAACCACCATCTCCACCTCCGACAACCACCCCGTCGCGATTTCCCCCTCCACAGCAGCTCATCCTTCGCGATTTCCTCCTCCACCGCCGCTGCTTCTTCGCGATTTACAACCATCACCGCCGCGCCCTACACAGCCGCAGCCCCTCACCATCGTTAATCGAGGATTCGCCCCTATTCTGGTGGTCTTCAATCGAGGGTTCGGTCAATCTAGGGTTCACGCCCTCCCACCGTCGTTAATCGAGGGTTCCCCTCCATCGCCGTTGCTTCTACGGTTGGTGGATCTACGGTTGGCGGTGAGGAAGAGGCTGGCGATGGTGACTGATGGTGGTTCGAAGATGATGACAGCGGTGGTGGTACTCAGCGGTGACAGCCATGGCGACGGTCGTGGGTAGGGTTGGGGTTGTGAAAGAGGTTTGAAAATATTGAAAAAGAGGTTTGAAAATATTAAAAAACAAACACCCCAAAAACTCTTCTTGCAGATGTTTGGTCCACATCTTCTGCAAAAGAGGTCTGCAGATGTGGTCCGCAGACCGCAGACGTTTCACCTCTGAAAAAACAAACACCACCTATGTGTATCCATCGCATCTCATCACTCCACGTAGGCGTCACGTATGCGCTACATAAACAACTAACATCATCAACTCCTCTTCACATACACATTTATTATCATCACCACTCTCATCACTCTATTTTAATAATTACCTTTATTTGATATTTTATTATTTGATTTTTTATTTGTTTAATTAAGTACTTATATTTATATCTAACACTAAATTAAAAATTACATAATAAAATTAAAATTAAAATTAAATTAAATTAAATAAAAAACATTAAATAAAATCACTTCATACTATATTTTTTCATTATCTATTCTTTCGTCTTATCGGCTATTTCACGCGCACGATCGTATTGTGATCGGTTAGAGTCCACAACAACATATTTAGCTTTTTAATTTCCAAACACAAACTATGTGAGAAAAATAAAATTAAGTTCTAAAATAAATATTGACTTAAAATTTAACAAAGAGAAAATACCCTGAGACACAGAATATTTTTTTTGGGAGACAAACAAATAGTTCGAGGTGTCTTTATCTTTGCTTTATTTTTGTAACGATAAATACATTACCCTAAGACTAGTCTATCTATTGTCTAGTTTTTTACTCAAGATCTTTTATTTGCAAGATAAAACCTTTATTAAGTATACTACTCTCATATTTGTATCAAAGTTTCATTTCTGTGATCACCTTCACTCTCACTAGACACCAAAATGGTTTTCCTGTGCATGAGAGAACTATGGACACCAGTGGCGGATCCAAAAAATTTTTTCAGTGGGTTCACCATTTTCCGACGTTTTAATTAGATAGATACGGACATAAAAATTTTCTAGTCGGGTTGGCGGTTTAGGTCTTGTAATGTTCTTCACGTAATAACAATGCGATATATTAAGTTAATGATTAACATTAAAAAACATCGTCATTAAAGAGTTCGAAAGTACATAGTGCATTTTCATTTAAGATTTCTGAGCTCCAGACCAAGCGGGAGTCAAGGGGTCACACGCCCTTGCAGTGTCCAAGGTGGTAGTCTTGCTGGCCATTCAACAGGCATGGGTCAAGGGGGCAACGCTCGTTGTAGGGTTCGAGGCAACGCGTCGAAACCTAAACGAAATATGCTAAGTTTGTATGACCAAAATTAACTTGACTTGAGGGTTTAACCACTAATAACTATCATTTTGCTTGCTTAGTTTGTATGACCGGAAAATGATTTTAACACGATCATATAGAAATATAATCGTTGATTATCGAGATTTCTCTTATAAAGATCACTTGGCTCGATCAAGTTGACATATTGCTGTGAAAAAACTACATTAAGAATTTACTCTTAAAAATCTTAATGGGTTCATCTCAGGATTCACCCCTAAAATATTTATGGGTTCAACCTATTGTTTAACTCTTTCGAAACTTTTTTCCTACAAATAGGTCGAAGCGCGGTGGGTTACTGTGAACCTACTGCTGTCTACCTACATCCGCCCATGAAGGACACGTGTCGAATTAATGGTCACGCCTAGCATGCTACATTACTTATACAAAACATGGAAATGTGGAGGTTATGGTTTGACTCCCACTTGTGACACTTTGATGGATAACAGGTGAGGGGAGGAATTTTGAGTTTAATATCAGGTTCTGAACCGATGAGGGGCGCAATTTTTACAGCAAATAAGCTGGTTTCTGCGCATCAGGTGCAGCTCTTCCGAGGATGGCACCCGGTAAAACGGGTTATCGCTCCTTTGAAGAAGGAGTCTTCCGAGGCCTGCTGGCGTGGTGCATATGTCATGACGTAACACCCGGTTTGTTGTTGTTCAAAAAAAAAACACCAAGCTAAGCCCGAGCTAGCTAATGTTCGAGCTTGACTTGTTATGACATAAAAGAGCTCAAGCTTGGCTCGTTTAAAGTTCTATTTTTCAAGTCCAGTCTCGGCTCATTAGAAAATTTACTAGTTCGAGTTTGGCTCAACTCATTTAATAATTAGTTAATCGATTAATTTAATTTTATGCTTGATTTTAAATGTATTTGTAACTATATTTTTCTATTTATTATATTTTTCTTAATTTTATATACAAAAAATTTATTCATATAAATAAACACATATTTAAATAAATAAATAATTTATATATAAAAACTCGTTTAGACTCGCGAGCCGGGTCGAACACAACATTGAAGCTCGAGCTATACAAGTAAACATGCCATATTTAAGTGCTTGAGCTTGCGCTTAGACTTGTTTTGGCTCGACTCATTAGAGTTTTTAATAATCTAACTCAGGTATCTCACGAGTACACTTAATACAATTATACTTCTATATAGATATAATGTTAAATGTTTACAACGGTTTACTACACCTACCTTTGACACTTTCAAAAAGCTATTCTTTGAAGTCCGAAGTGCTTTATTCAAGTTAACGGTTAGATTCATTAGACGATATAACTTTAACAAATATATATAATATTGAGAATGTTGAAAACCAAATAATCACACCAAAATTTGTGCGTTGGATGTAAATAGTAAAACTAATGGAGTTAATTTGTTGATTCTCTTAATATTAATGGATTGGTGTAAAAATTTGTTGTTAAAATAATTAATCTCACCAAGTTCTGTTTAAGCAAAAGGATTAAAATATTTTTAATAAAATAAAGAATTCACTAAATAAACATTTATCCTACCAAAACCCTAATAACTGCTCATCTTAAGTTCGATCTGTGCGTCTCCTCATGAGTGATGAGGTTAAGTTGTCTGTTTGTCGAGTATTTTTATTTAAGGGTTAAAAAAAAGGTTAAAGTTTTTCTAAAATTAACAATGAAATCAAATTCATACACTCAAACAAAACTATAATCGGTTCAGTTTGCAATGTAATTTCTGCATATATGTTCAGTTTTGACATATATCCTAATCGAAACCCTAATGACTTAAAATTTATGAAATTATGTCCACAGTTTGCAACATTTGTCCATATCCGATTCCTTTTTTACTTTTAATCAAGTGGAGTCCAGTAATGTTTCTTTATTCATGATTACTCTTTATTCATTAGCAATCATCGAAAAATATTCATAAAATCTCGTATATTTAAGATAATTATAAATTTCAAAATATATATCAAAACAAAAGTTTTCTTTTATTGTATTTAGCAAATCAAACCAATTAATGTTTGTTTTGAACTGCAATTTGGACAACTGAGGGTCATATACCCAGCCGGGTCATATATACTTAATTGGCTAATTAAACCAAGGGCTTCTAGCCTAATGGTTACCTTCTTGACTTTCCTATTGGAGGTCTTGGGTTCGAATCCGTGCTGAGGCATATTTGCTGAAGCAAGGTCAGGGGGTTTACCTAGTTGTGGGGTTCCTCCTGAGGTGGGCTCGGGCATACGCCCCAGAGCGTCAAATCCGAGGGGACGGTTGAAATCCCGTCTTGGATGTCGTCGTACCAAGCCGTTCAAAAAAAAATTGGCTAATTAATAATCAGTATTTATTTTTTTCATATCAAATATTATCAATGCTTCTAGGTAATTCTTTTATTATAATTTTTATTTTATTTAGGATTGAATAAACACGTGAGATGTATAAATCGGGAATGGATCATATGTATTATGTAAATATATATAATTTTAATCAATTAATTTCCCTATAAAATTTTAAAATAAAAAAACACTCAATTTTACTATTTTTTCATAATCTTACCCCTTGTTTTCTTCATTTGAATCATTTCTTTGCTTCTTCGTTTTCTTTTGTTGCCTTCGCTTCTTCTGTCGGTGGCGGTGTTGGTTCCGCCACCGCTACTGTCGGCATTGTTGTCGGCAGTTGTGAAGAAGAAACGCCGGAATCAAGGCAACTTCTGCACCTGGTTTCAATCCATCCTTCATCATCTCCATGTCCTCCATAATGTCTTCCTCCACATAACCGTGCTATGAACCCTGCTATAACTACCACGATGGTTATCACCGCCAGCACCACCACCAGCGTCTCGATTGACCGGGGCGTTGAATGGCTCTGCTCCTCCGACACCAACGGCGGTGGCTCCACCACCACCAGCGGTGGCAGCTGGCCATCTTCAGCTCTTTGTACCCTCGTCAGTCTTAACGTTAACATCACCATGATTAAACAAACGAACTTTTGTGTGTGTGAGAGAGAGATAGGAGTGAAGTATTTGCAACATTTTGAAGGGTGGTGTGATAAAAGTTGTTGACCTGTTGTCTGTGTTGGTCTTAAATTACAATCTGACCCTTGTAAATTTATTAAATTGGCAATAACGTTTTTAAGATTTAGGTTATAACTTGTAAAAGAAGAGGGTGTAACACAACGCTTGTATCCTGTAAAAATCTAATCTTAGAAAGAAAATTCTTAAATTCTATCTTAACCGTCTATTTGAAATCTTGAAAATAAATATATGGTCTATATTAAAGTCGAATACAAAAAATGGGATTTGAATAAACAAATGTGGTTTAATGTGTACCATATATTTATTTTATACATTCGAAATGGACGGTTTAGATGAGAACATGAGGTTTAATTGTTTCTTTCTAAGATTAGATTTTCACATGATGTAATCACGTGTAACATATATTTTAGGAACAATTTTTATATAATAATATGAGTTTTCAACCGATAAGCATTAGTGATTTTTTATGGGTTCACACTTCACACATTTTAAGGTAAATTACATAAAAAGTCCTTTATGTATACATGAAATTGCATTTTTCATCCTTAAACATTATTAATTACATTAGACAATATTTATTTTCGTGTTTTGTAACAATTAGGTCTTTTTACTCTAACTAAAGTTATATTTTTTTGTTATTTTTTAAAAAAATGACTATTTTGCCCTTATTTTAAAGGATGAAAAATGTAGCTGTGTCTATAGTTAAAGGATGTTTTTTGCAATTTACTTATTTGAGTAATTCTTTTACTTTCCCTTTTACTTTTTCTATTATTCTTTTCATTTATTTTTTTATAAATTTTTAATGCTTATTAATTAAATAGTCAATTTATTTATTTTAGAATTTACAAATTATTTAAGTATATTTTTTATTATTTTCATTTTCATTTTTTTTGTTCATTTATATACTTTTCTATTATTTATTTAAATTCAAACAAATTATTTTTTATTTTATTATAATGTTTTATCTAAAATACATTATTTATAATTAATAAAAATAAAGTTGCCTAATACCAATTTTGGTTATCAACTAGGTTAATTATTAAATTTAGGATTTTAGGTATTTCAATATGATTTTATTATATATTTATAAATTCAAAGGCTCAAAAAGTCATAAGAAGTTAGATTAAAAGAAATGATTGTAGGGCCTAATAATCAATATATAAATAATATAAGAAACGACTTTTGATTAAAAAATGATAAGTTTTTTAAACAAGGCTCATCAGGAGTTATATTTGCAATTAATTTTTTATTGTCAATTATTAAAATAACTTTAAACGACATTTTAATTTAGATTATAATACCTAAATTTAATAATTAACATTGTTGATAACTAGAAATGAAAGTAGCCAACTTTATTTTTATTACTTGTAAATAATGTATTTTAGCTAAAAAGAAAGCTTATCATTAAATAACTTGTTTGAATTATAATAAAAAATAGGAAAGTAAATAAATAAACTAAACAAATGAAAATGATAAACAAAAATGTATAATTAAATAATTTTAATTTAAAAAAATAAATAAATTGATTAACTTATTAATAAGCTTTAAATGTTTATAAAATAAAATAACTGAAAATTATAAAAGTTAAATAAAAAAAGAAAATAAAAAGAATTATTCAAATAAGTAAATTACATAAAACATTCTTTAACTATAAACATAGTTACATATTTCATCCTTTAACAATAAGGGAAAATTTGTCATTTTTTAAAATTTAACTATACAAGATAACTTTGGTTAGTGTAAAAGGACCACATTGTTACAAAACATAAAGATAAATGATATCTCATGTAATTATTAATTTTTAAGGATGAAATCTCCAACTTCATGTATACATAAAAAACATTTTATGTAATTCACTCTACATTTTATTACTAGTTATTTGATTCTTCTTGTTCACTCACATGTCACACACATGTGTAATCTATTAAAAGTGTTATTATAAGTCGTTTTTGCAAAGGAAAAAAAATTCATCGTCTCTCTTTTATTTATGTCATGTATGTAAGTATGTTGTCATCCATGTGAATTTCAAACAGACAAAAATGTGACAATGGGTGCTTGTCCATGGGTTAAATGTACATTTTATTAATTATATGTAAATAAAAGTTAATTCATCTTCTGTTAAATTTATTAATGTAAAAAAAAAATAGGAGAACAAATAGAAAAGCTGATTTTATCCACAATCTAATGCACCAAACTGCAAATTTGAGTGCCCTTTCCTTTTATCAATGCCCAAGATTGTGCCGCTTTATGAGGCATAGCCGGTAGAAAAGGCGAAACGCCAAAAGCTATTGATGGACAAATGGTTTGAAAAACCAGTGTGAAAATAATATTATATACATAGGGGTTAAATTTATTAAAGAGAGGTTTTTACCTAAAAAGTAACAAGTGATAGGAGTTTGACATGAGACTTGATAAATAATTTTATAATTATTTTAAGTTAAATTAACATAACGCCTACTAAATGAAAACAAATTTATTATTATTAATTATACTATTAATTTAGTTTATTAATGTAAACAGCATTAATGGTAAGTTTATATTTAAAAATAAATATTTTTTTTGAAATAATAAGAAAATAACATGCATGCATACATACATACATGGTAGTGCTATTAAGAAAACCTTCGTTTTAAGGAAAAGTAAGAAAATAGCTACAATCAATATCAATTAAATTTTTTTTCCATTTTTTATATTATAAAGTAAGAAATGTAAAAAAGATAAAAGAAAATTGCATTTCATTATATTACATATACGTAACCTGTACGTCATTTATGCAAGTTACATATATGAAACTTTTAAGTTACATTCGTAAATTTTAAGTTACTTATACGTAACTTCGTAATATACATTTTTATTAATTTTTTTTGTAACATTTCTAACCTTGTAATAAAAGTTTATGAAAAAAATTTTAAAATTTATTGATTCGTATAAGTTTTTTTGGTTTACCAATATAAAAGAGTTTCCTTACAAACCCTCATGTGTGTGTTTGTATGTTTGGAGTTATATATTTGAAGTAAAATTTGTTGTTCAACTACTCAATTAGTCAAGTATAATAAATTTCATTAAATAATCTTATATTTTTCTTAATTATTCCACTATAATGCACAGTGGCGAAGGTTAGTGAGGACTGGGGGGCGACCGCCCCTCCTGTTCTTTCGTTCAGTGGTGTACATTTCTCGATTCGTAATGCAAAATTTTTTAAAAATTTTTATTTCGCCCCCTGGAAAAAAATATACCCTATGTTCGCCCACCCCTGAAGTTTCACCCCCCTACGCTTGGTGTCAAGCTCCGCTACTGATAATACAACCATTTGCCTCCTTTCACTACATATACTCCTGATTGATGGATATAAACGGTAAATTGATATTTATAATTATGTGAGACGTCAATTATTTTATGTGATTTTTTATTCACTTAATAATAATGTAAATAAGCAAGGGCTTGAATTCTAATTGTTATCCTTTTTACTTACTGATTAGAGGTCTTATGTTTGAATCCAAACTAAGATATATTATATTTATTGAGTCAATATCAAGTGGTATATTTAGTTATGGGTTTTCTCCTAGGTTGGGCTGGGCTGGGCGTACACCTTACAACATCAAATCCAAGGGGACGGTTGAAATCTCGTCTTAAACTTCGTCGTACTTAGCCGTTTAAAAAATATTAATAATAATGTAACTTATTTATCATATGCTTTACGTTTTCTACCTTTTTATTTGATTTTATATTTTTCACTTAAAAGTAATTATAAATGAATAAGACACGTTTAATTTAATAATTCAAATTATTTTTATTAGTTGATAATATTCATATTATCAATTTGATGGTAGTTTTAGGTTAAGTCAATTCCCAATTTGTCCATTTTGACCCAAAAAATGACCAAAATGTCCAAATGGTTTCTATTGGCTTAAATCATGGGCGTCCCGCCCATAATCGGATCCAACTATGGGCGGCACGCCCATAACTGCCCATGTTGAAATATATTATTACGAGCGGGACGCCCATAGTTGGATCCGATTATGGGCGTGACGCCCATGGTTTAAGCCAATAGAAACCATTTGGATATTTTGATCCTTTTTTTTGGGTCAGAATGGACAAACTGGGAATTTACTCTTTCAGTTTTCCCTTTCAATTTGATCAATCGTCAACATGCATCTATCCATTGTCATTGTTTTGTGCGTCAGCAATTATTAAATTTGAGATTGAAGTTTCAAAATTAGTCGAAGGATGGGGATATATTTGATTAGTTTTCAATAAAATTAAATAAACACAAGCGTATGTTCCAGAGCGTCAGTCATGAGGTGTATCCAGTTGTTTGGTTCCTCCTGGGTTGGCTCAAGCGTTTGTCACAGCGCGTCAAATCAGAGGATACGTGAAATCACGTCTTGAATATCGTCATACGAAGCCTTTCTAAAAAATTTTTTATACTAATTTAAATCGTCTTGAAAAAACTAACGTTAGCAGTGATGCATTGCCTCAATGGTACCCTAAGATTCTTCCAAATGTGAGGTCTTGGGTTCAAATCCTTTCCGCATCGAAATAGGGGTCTGAGGGGGTCAGGGGGTTTTCTCAGTGGGGTTTCCTCCTGGAGTGATTGTAGTGACTAATGAGAGGTCCACGTAACTATACATTGGTGACATAGCCTGAAAACAATAGTTTCACACGATTAAGACCTCGCAGTTAAAAAAAAAGTATGCATAACCCGAAGTCGCATAGGACAAAGAGATCTCACATGCATGTGTTGTGACCACACAAACAAATTCTTTTATTTACCGTTGATGATATATACAATGTTTATATTGATTTTTTTTTAATTTTTATAAAAAAAGCTTTCGGGTTCTTCAAACGATCCAAACCTTTACAATTTGTTATTGGGAAACCCCCATGCATGTTTGGATGTTATGACAGTACTGGTCTCTTTGAGACCCGTGTGAGTTTGGTAGTGAGGATTTTGTCGATTTATAGTTAAAAGCTGCTGCAAACACGTACGTACATATACATACACGTGTGTATGAATGCATGTATGCCACCTCAACTTACGTTTTTATGCGATGCATGTAAACAGTGACAGAGTTTGAACGTTTTGAAAGAAGAACGGAAATTTACTAAACTCATAATACATGTTAATTATTTGAAACGAGTGGACGAAACCAATACTTAAAACAAAACGTTAGTTTTTTGTTTGAAAGATTAGCATTACAGACGGAAAAGGAGGGAACGGTGCCCCCGGCTATATAAAAGGTAAGCAATGCATGTGGAATAAATTATTGATTGTAATATGCTCTTTTTTTAAGGACAAACAAACCTTTTATTATTAATTTACTCATAAATTACAAAACTTTAAACTTTCTCTTTAAAACCAATAATAATTACACATTGGCAGCAACTCTATTACAAAATAAGTCTAATGCTAACATTTTTCTGACACAAAAGGTTGCAAATATGTTGTATTAGGTGAAGTTGCATTACCTTTTATTTCATAATGCAACTTTTTTTAAAAAGTTGCATTAGGAAAAAGAAAGTTACAATTATATTTTCTAATACAACTTCAGCTAATGCAGCATTTTTTTTACTATAAAGGTTGCATTAGGGTGATTTTTGTAGTAGTGTAATATTTATAAAATATAATCAACCCTTGATATATTGCTTCACATGTCGAATAAGTTAGATCAGTCTAACAAAACTCAAAAGTTCAACTATATATAATTATTTAAAGGTTTATGGTTATACAACCAAGAGTGTTATATGAACGCTCTTTAAGGCATACATTCGTATAATACCATAATACTCGTATTATTGTAAAGTCATATAGTATGAACTTTCTTTGTGTTATCGTATGACCTTTTACATCAAAAACTCGGGACATGCTAGTCGTAAGTACCATACTACCCATATTATGTGGTCGTATGTTACAATACTACTCCTTATGAGTGATTGGCGATTTGGGGCCGTACATGTCACAACTTTTGTCGTTTGACTAAAACCTTATGCAAGTTGTATTTAGGGATCATATGGTACAATATTACTTGTATTATAGGTATTTGAATAACACTGTTGGTTGTCTATAACAAACGCCTTATTTAAAAAAAATGTAGCTATTATATTAAATTTAAATACTATAAAGTAGTTAGAGTATTATGTTAGTCGTTTTTAAAACATAAATTGTGGAATCAATTTATCCACATATGATCATTATACAAGTCCCAAATCAATCTACCATATTAAATTAAAGGGTATGAACACTTACTTTTAGGAGATGATTCAACTTTTGGAATAGATGATGATGAAGTCATGATGATTCTGATTAGAAGTTTTGTTTACAAATCTTGATGGATTAGAACCCTCCTACTTATGGTGTTGTCTCCTTGAGATTGTTTTTATTATGAATAATAAACTGAGAGTTTTTGGAGAGGAGAAAATACGTATATATTGAAATTAGGGTAAGCAGACTTCCTAAATCATTAACCACCAATATTACACTTTTGACACTCAAGATATTAACTTCTATCAAATTAAACATCTTGAGTGTAAAGACCATAAGTGTCAGCTGTTCAAAGCCATTTAATAGATTTCTAGCATAAATATTATGTACTATTTTCTTGAAGAAAACAATTAAATAAATAAAACTTTTTATGATCCAATTTTATCCACTCACGGCCTCACCCGCGAACACCGGAAGAGGTCCATGAGTAAAATGGATTATCCATGAAATTTTTAACTTTACGCCCATTCCTTGTTATAGAAAACTAGTGAATACATGTGTGATACGACAGAAAACAAAATATTTAATTTGCTGATTTTGGCTAGTAAAAAGATTAAACCAGCTCTTATTTTGTTAAATCAACTCTTACAAATAAATTTAAATAATTACTTAATATAACTATTTTGATAAAAGTCACAATTTGAAAGACCAAATATAACAAAAGAGTCAAGAAATAATTAATTTGAACTGAGTGGGTTTTCTTTTATGATTATAATATGATGCTTTATTTTTAAATATTCCAATGTGAGACAAAATAAAAAGTAAAAAAAAACCCTTCAGTTTATGATATAAAAGTCGCAAACGCCTCATTTGCGGTCCCTCAAGGGCCAAAGTAAAATTACACTAATTTTAACGTTATTTTACTTATTTTGTGAAAGTAACGTTAAAAATGTTGAGATGATCAACTTTAAACGATAACTTTGAGCCGGAGACTCATTCAGAGCAGCTCCCTATCCCAACCGAGATAGGGGTAAGGTTTCTGTCTATCTTTCCCCCAGACCATACTGAAAAGTGGGAATATACTGCGTAAGTTTGTTTGTTTTTTTGATATAAAAGTCGTAAAACTCTTAATTCTAAGAGATTTGATCAAATGATTATCTTATCCTTCCAATATGTATTACAATCATATATTGTTATACTAATAAATAAAAATCTTCTCTTGCTACTTGTCATTATCACACATTTTAACTGCCACATGTCAATCAATAAAACAATCATGAATTAATTACATTTATTAAATGTTATTAAATTAAGTTTTTAAAATTTAATTGAAGGAGACTTCAAATTATTTTTAAATTTTCAAATAAATTAATTTTTCTATAACAGATTTAAAACTTTAATTTACTCATTCAATAATTTATTAAAAAAATAAGAGTAAATTGCACTTTTCGTCCTTTATGTTTACACAAAATTTCAGATATAGTCCTTTATGTTTCAAAATGTCAAAATCAGTCATTTAAGTTTTCAAATGTTGCAAACTCGGTCCTTTCTTCGTTAACGCCGTCGGATGCGGCTGTGGGCACCAGGCGCTCATGCATCTACAGTTCGTAAAGTTATGTTTCCAGAGACATATGCTAATATAGTTTGTGATATTTCATACTACAATTATGGTTGCCATATTGTAACAACCTAAAATTTAGCAACCTAATAATAAACGTGCGAACTTTCGGTAATCGTTTATGTCCAAAATTTATATAAACGTTCGTAAAGTAATTATGATCAAAAGGATGTAAACAATAAAAATATCTGGTAAGGTATGGACACGTTATAAAGCCTATTAATAACGTGTAAAAATTTCTGTGACCGTTTGGGTTCGAAATTTTTATGAACAATCCTGAAGTAATTACGATCACATTAATATAAGCCGGACCCTTATACGATAATGTATGAACAAGATATAAGCTCGTGAATATTAAAATATATTATTTTTGACCCTACTCCGTTTTCAACGAAACTTGGGTAGAAATGTAGAGAATAATTAGTAGATTTCAACGGCATATTCGAAAGTTTTTAAAACATCAGATGCAAAAAGTTATAAGTGAAAAACAAGATTTAAGCTAAATTAATTATAATAAAATAATAAAATAATAATAAAATAATCAATTAAACATATGTCGAAATGTAAATACGTTGAACTTGACCATATATATATATATATATATATATATATATTCTTTCTTAATGACGAAGGAAATTTACATCTATAAATAGATGTAGTTCGACGATCAAATATTCATTTCTCTTAAGTATCAAAACTCTGTCAAAATACCCTCCTAAAATCCTTGAGCGGGTACGGTAGTTACTAGAATTTCGTTCAAAGATTATTAAGCGAGCATTGGTACGAGCTACTTTGAGGTAACCACCTATTATACTCTTATTTTAAAATAATTATTTAATTAGTATGGTCGAGATATTGTTTGTTTAAAACCTCACTAATATTATGCGTGGAGGCTATTTTCAATATTTTTGTAAAACACGGAGTATGCAGAGATGCTGCCCAAATATTTTATAAAACTATATATTTATAAGACGAGGTTCTGTCCAATTTAAAACTCTAACATAAAGTTTTATAAGCCGAAATACTGCCCAAATATTTTTAAGAAAACCGAAAAGCATAAGCCGTCATGCTGTCCAATTAAAGACTCGAGTCAATACCTGAAAATATAAAGATACGTTAAGTAATCCCATTAGGGTACTGATGTTATTAGGAAATTGGCGGTTACGTAAGATAAGAATTGAGGAGCCAAAATTGTACGATAGAAGCGTAGATCAGGTGAGTTCTATGAGCCCTCTTTTACTGTTTTAACGTTTTAGGGCTGATGTGCATGCATGATAAATATCTTTGAAATGATTGTGAGTTCTTTGTAGCCCTATTTTAAATATTTTATCATTTTGGGCTGTTATGCATGCTATAAAGTTATTTTATGAAAATGATTGTTTTACCTGACTACGGTCTGATAAAAGAATATGTTAAAGTAAAGAATGTTTTCAGATAAAGAATGTTTTAAGTCTCAACTGCGGTTGAGAAAAAAATGATTTTTTTTAAAAGTCTAGACCGAGGTCGAGTAGGAAATGTGGTTTTGAAGTCCCGGCTGCGGTTGGGCAGAATTTGAGCACTGCAGTGCGGTAAAGTGTTTATGTTTATGATGGTTTAAATGAGTTAAACCATGTTATGTATGAATGAAGTATGTAACGAAGTCTTGTACCGGTATGAGCTACCAACTTCGGTTGGTAGTCATAGAGTCATGTGAAAGAACAGGCCTGTCGACTGCGGGTCGTCAGTGTCATAGAGTCCTGTGAAAGAACAGGCCTGTCGACTGTGGG
This sequence comes from Mikania micrantha, assembly GCA_009363875.1. Classification (NCBI taxonomy): domain Eukaryota; kingdom Viridiplantae; phylum Streptophyta; class Magnoliopsida; order Asterales; family Asteraceae; genus Mikania; species Mikania micrantha. The sequence goes on from SZYD01001460.1 coordinate 55,768, forward strand.
TCGTCAGTGTCATAGAGACTTGTGCTGCACAAGCAGGCTGACTTTAGTCAGCAGTTCAGGCTAAAGTTTTGCACAATATGATTAATGTATGATGATGAGTAGGTTATGTATGGGATTATGTTATGATGATATGTATGTTAAAGGCTGTTGACTTCGGTTAACAGCAAAGGCTAAGGTCTTATGTATTGTATGAGTGATGTAACGAGAATATGTATGTAGACGAAATGAATTATGTTCAAGTATGATTGAGATTGTTGACCTCGGTCAACAGTGAACGCCAATGTTATATATGTGCAGTAAAGATTTTATGAAAACTTACTTAGAACTCACCAGCATAAAGCTGACTTGTTTTACATGCATGTCAGGTTGAATGGTAAAGAGAGATATTAGCTGAGGGCTCGTGGCATAGGTTGAAGATTACCCTGGCATAATATGGCATAAACTGGTTTTGTATAAAACCATAAAGTGTGGGCTATGTTTAACGTTTGTATAATTTGTGTATCATATTTAATGTAATCACCCGAAATTCCGCTGTTTTAGTAATGTAAATTGGGTTTTAAAAAGTATGGGTTTGATGTTGCCAACTGAGGGGACTCCCGGGATTCGGGGCCTCTCACATATATTGAATGTGTTCATAAAGTTGAAGCAGCATATCCATGAGAAATTTAATCACCAGATGAGTGCGTTCAAGTTATTGAATCCTCCTATCCAATACGTTTGATGGTCTGAAATTCAGGCTATGATAATATTATAATGCATATGAGGTTTGAGGAAAAAATTTAATCCAAGTAATTTGACTTGCATCCAACCGAGCCATGGTAATTGCATATTCAGATTTGTCTATCAATACTTTAAATGCAATCTTGTCGTTGATAATAGTTGTTGAATTTATTCAAATTGTTTTTTTAAACGTTTTGACTTTGTATACTAATTGAAAGTATGCTTAGTATTGACTTTCAAAAAAGTAACCAAAAAGTCCTTATGAACCTTCTTCATTCTTAAAAGGATATGAGATTCAAAGAAAGTTAATATAAAGTTAGAAAACACTAATTGTATAATTTAGACAAGTATAAATGCATTAGTACACAACAATGATAATATATATTTAGGAGATGTATTCAAATGACATTTGAAGGACATAAAAATAACTTCTTTCTATTTTAATTTTAATGGTTCTTTTGGTTCTCAACTAATACTGATTATCAATTGAGCATCTCTCATATGTTTAAAACTCAACCAAATTTGAATTTTTATAGCAACCTCTTACATTAGCATTTGCATTGAAGATTTGTTTTGTTACTGCTGCTATAATCTTAAGTGTAATGTGATGAAACTGCAAAAGTAGTAGTTCTAATGGAAGGTAAGTATTTAAATTTTTGGTATTTTTTTTATGCTGCACTATCAAATGTAATAATGATTTAAACAATTTAGGAGTATTTTTTATTTGATTTATTTTTTCAAAAATTGCTATTAATTTAATATTGCGTATAATTATAAAAGTTATTCGAAGAAAAGGTAATTAAAAAAAGGATTTCCTATATAGTTTTAGAATATTGGTTGCAGTCTGCATATTTAATGATCTTTTAAGTCTTACAAATTTCTGTTGATTCTTGCTTTGTATTTTCCAGTTCTACTGCGAGTAGAGATGCACAAAAAACTGGTTAACCAACCCTTTCAACTTGTAAGGTGAGTTTATCTACAAGGATTTGTTTTCATTTTGTAAACTTTTAAGGATCTTATTTATTTTACCCGGTTTAACGCGCCGCATCGCGCGCGGGCTTAAATCTAGTTAAAATTTAATAACTATAAGAATATTTTAATTATATCTTATCTTAAAATATACTTTGATAATTATCGGATATTTATTATATTTGATTTTAATGAGTTGTATTTTTTTAATTAATCAACTTGGGTATAGGTGGTTAGAAACATACCATCAATTGTGATAGGGTTATTTCGAGAGAACCCACTCTCCAAAAGAAATAGCCAAGAAAACGATCTTGAGACAATCTTGTACTGTTTTTTGTAATGCAAGATGATTACAATTTGTAAGGAAAATAATGCTAAAATGAATATAAAAAATATGCAAGAAATACACAAATGCAGATAATGGGTCATAGTTTCAAGTATGCAAATATGAGTAAAGAAAACAACTAAATTTGAATGGGTCTTGCTCTTTGCATCTTTATACGGCTGAGATAGGTAGGGATGGGATCGATGTTGTACCGGTATCGATACCGAAAGTACCAATATCGATTTTTCAAAAAGTGGGTACCAAATACCGTACCGAAATGATCGATATGATATTGGTTCAGTACCGGTATTTATTACAAAATAATCATCAAAAACGGTATTTGTACCGTACCTGTACCGGTACCAAATTTATGAAATAGTGGATACTGAATACCGTACCGGTGCGGTACTAGTTCGGTTTCAGTATTCGGTACCAAATGCTTATCCCTGGAGATAGGAGCTTCACTTTTTGCCTTGTCGATTGGGTCGTTACCGTTTAAGGCCTACTTGGTTGGGTAAACGAGCAAGTTCATGGATCATATCAACTTGATTGCGTTAGGCTATGTGTAATAGGGGTAACCTAGGTGTGATACTGATGATCATACCCTCCTCAAGCCTATCCATCATTACACTCCTTGCGTGACCAAGACGTGGGCTTGACTAATATTTTGTCTAAATTTATAGAAAAACACCCACATCATTCTCTATCTTTTCACTTACTATATCTTACTATTACGCATATTTTCTACTTAGCCTCATTTACTAACAGTACTCTTGAGTGGTGTCTGCCAGATGCTTACGTGGCGTCTATCAAACTCTATCATTACACATAGCCATAGACCACATCATTTGTATTTTATTCGCCCTAAACATCATCATGTAGAATATATAATGTTTTTTAATAACAATTTTATATACTTACTAATTAAACATTTAAATTAGGATTGCACAAACCGGTTTTTTCTCCAAAATGGTTCGGTTTGAGAACCGATTTGGACTGGTCAATGGATGGTCAAAACCGGTTCGGTTTGGAAGATGAGGATGTCAAACCTATAGAACCTGCTTGGATATGTTTGAAACTAGTTTGGAGGGGTTGAAACCGGTTTAGGAGATGAGGATATCAAACATGTGTCAAACCGACGGTTCGGACCGGTTTGGATGTAACCGGTTTGATAACTATGAAATATTGGTTTGGAAACCGGTTTCTAAACCCAAACCGGTTTTTTTGTTTACTTCTAATTTAAATGTCTAAGCTTATTAATCCAGCCCAGCTTCCGTCCGAGTCATTTAGCATTTTTAGCCCATTCACAAACCCTAGTTTTTATAACCATATAAATCTCTACATCTCCAATTCTAGGGTTTCGTACCTCGAATCGCATCCCTACCATCTGACAACCAACTAGCGTTAATGGCTGAAAGAGGCGGGGAACGTGGTGGATTCGGCCGAGGTTTCGGTGGCCGTGGTGGTCGCGGTGGTGACCGCGGCAGAGGCCGACGTCGCGGTGGCAGGCGAGACGCTGAAGAAGAAAAATGGGTGCCGGTAACGAAGCTCGGCCGACTCGTGAAGGACGGCAAGATCACAAAGCTTGAAGAGATCTACCTACACTCACTCCCAATCAAAGAACACCAAATCATCGATCAAATACTGCCGTCACTCAAAGACGAGGTGATGAAGATCATGCCGGTGCAGAAACAGACTCGTGCGGGACAACGAACAAGGTTCAAGGCGTTTGTGGTGGTCGGTGACGGGAACGGGCATGTTGGATTGGGGGTTAAGTGTTCGAAGGAGGTTGCGACTGCGATTAGAGGTGCGATTATTCTGGCTAAGTTGTCGGTGATTCCAGTGAGGAGGGGTTATTGGGGGAATAAGATCGGAAAGGTGCATACGGTGCCGACGAAGGTCACCGGGAAATGCGGGTCAGTTACGGTTAGGTTGGTTCCGGCTCCTCGTGGTGCGGGGATTGTGGCAGCTAGGGTTCCGAAGAAGGTGCTTCAGTTTGCCGGCATTGATGATGTGTTTACGTCGTCTCGTGGATCTACTAAGACTCTTGGAAACTTTGTAAAGGTTTGTCGCTATTTTTTTCGTTTATAGTACTCATACTTGCGTTTTATACAACAGTTTGTTAATGCAGATGATATGATTATTGGTCTTGATACCAAAAATATGTTTGAATACTGCAAAAACGTATAATTTACTTTTGTTGTTGCCCGTCTATAACTATTACTATGTGTAACCGTCAGTGCGTATTTGTGATCTAGGCTTTATGTTAACCACTATTTCATAAGTCACATGTTTAAACATGTGTAACTATCACTAACTCTTCGCCCTATTGCAATCATTACTCCTCACTCATCTACCTTTGTTCCTCCAGTGACGCACCTGTCACTCGTGGGTCACAATGGGTGTGTAATGGACCATGGGGCAACCGGGGTTTGTGTTCACTCCCCATAACACAGTCTAATTGTGTAAAAATAGTAAATAGTTTAATCTTTTTTATATTGCATATAATATTATTACATTTTTGTACAATTGATTGCGAAGTATCTCATTGTAATATCTTTTGAGCATTAAACATTCTTTTGTAGCATCTTGTTGTTATCTTTCAGGGTAGAATTTATAAAATTGAAAGTAAAGGTTCTTATGTTGTAGCAATGGTTTATGGGTTTATAGCTTATCTAGCTGTTGAACAACTTAATGATGCTGCTCTATACTGATTCTGTAATGAACTATGTTTTTTTCTGTAGGTATTTTCTTACTTTTTAGTATCCAATTGTTTAGCGTTCTTTTTTTGTGTTATAATTTTTCTCATTTGACAAGTTTTTCAATATTTGTTTGTGTTTTTACGTTTTTTGAATTGTTTTAGATTGTAGTTTCGACTTCTGTAAATGCATCTCCTTTTAAGGTTTTTATTCATTTTGCTACTTTTTAAATTCCTTTGTGTGTAATTTTGGTTCATAGAACTACTCGCTCAACATTTTGTAAAGCTTTATGATGGTTATAAAATTTCATGGTTTTTGACTTTTTTCCACATATATTCATCAATTGTGTATCGCATTCAACGTATATGTCAAGATGATAAACATGTATGACATGCATTTTTTGTTACAAAGAAACCTTGAAATCAACCAAGCTTGTTGTTTGGCAGGCAACTTTTGACTGTCTGCTCAAGACTTATGGTTTTCTGACCCCTGATTTCTGGAGAGAGACAAGGTTTTCAAGATCCCCATTCCAAGAGTACACTGATATGCTGGCAAAGCCAACTACAAAGGCAATAACTTATGTGGAAGATGTTGCTGATATCCCTGCTTGATATCTTTCCAAAATTTTGGTGAGTTTGTCCTGTTTTTGGGATATCTTTTGTTACAGATTACTGATTTAATTCTTTGTTATTATTTCTTTTTGAGCAATGCAAACACAATTTATGATAATTTCATGGTGGTTATCTTGATTTTACATACGGGTGTTCATGATTTGTTGAAATCGACCAATATGAAGCAAGTTGGCAGGTGTACAATTTATATCATTTTGCTTGTTATATTTTGTTGGTTTAGAGCCAGGGTCCCTTAGAAAGCAACTCTCTATTTCTTCAGTTATATAATTAAGGTTTGTTTATTCGTTATGAAAACAATGTTTTCTTTTGTTATAAAATTTTTCTATTTCTTCGGTGGCCTCTAAGGAAAACCAGTCTTAGTGAAGATTAAACTTGAGACCTTTAGAGGACAAACTCAAGAGTTGTGTTCTAGAATCATCAGGCAACAAGTATACATATAAATACATAGGGTGTTTCTTTGTTTTAATTCATTCAGAAAAACATGTATTTTTCTATTATAATTCAGTAGTCAAATAAATAAAGAGTTTATGTGTTTAACTAGATTAATTACCCGTGTAGTACACGGATTATCTAACAGAAATTATATAGATTTTAAATCTGTATACAATTATAATACAAAAATGCACATGTAATTATATTAATATATGTTTATAGTTGTTTAAAGATATAATTAAAGACAAAAACATAATTACCAATAGAAAGGTGATATCCTAATAGGATATTAGAAAACCGGTGTATCATTAAAGGTATTTTTTGTATTTTTTATATTAAAAAATATTTTTAATATGTATATAAATAAAGTTAACATGTGTAAAATGTAATTGATTCGCGGTTTGATGTATAAAGTCCCGTGATGGTGGCATAGTGGTAAAGATGTGGGAATGTGTAGGGAGGTTTAAGGTTCAAAGCCCGGCACCACCCAATTTTCTCTTGGTCACGCGATTTATCTCACTTATGTTGGTCATAAAACAGGTCGATGACGGGCGCCTAATGGTGACGTTCACCATTTTTTTTTGTTTGATGTATAAACTATAAAGATAAAATTCAAATACTATGACCCCAGATAAAATTGTGATTGCTTTTACATTTATGTACTTGATGGCTATATCTGCGTACCTAGAGAGACTAAAGCATCAAAAACGCAAGAAAGCTGCTTCGGTAAGTGTGCTTTAATTGTTAATTAAATAATATGTGTTTTTGTGATTAAATAGCTCATATACTTTTCTTTCATTTGAAGAAACACAGACCCTTTCCTTATTTTACTCACCAACAAACAAAATGCCAAACAACCACTAAAGAAATCGATCTTCAAAATTTGGTTTAGTTTCGTGACTAACGTTGATTGTTGATTGCTCGCCGGAATCTAGGCATCATCACCGGAGTTTGCCGTAATTTTTTTCAGAACCCTTGTTCTTTCCGTAACTAAACCTGACAGCTTCGAAGTCATTTCCAACCTCCTCGTTCACCTTCTTGTTGGATCATTGGCATACCAGTTGTCAGCAGCCTCTTGAGAAGGCTTACCGCTCCTTCAATTTGACCTCTACCATCGTTCGGACAACCACAAACAATTACACATAAAAGCTTTCAACATAACAAAAAGGAAGAGTCGGGACCCTTACCTTTGTTGTTTGAGACGCACTGTGCATGTTGTCTGGAAGCTGGGTTGCGAGAGCCTTCAACGGTACCGCAACTGGAGCTTAGGGTTTTCCTTTCCAAAGAGTGTTTGGTACAGAGAGAAATTGTATTTGAATTTGGTGGAATGTTGACAGATGTGAGATTATCAGATTAATCAGTTCGAAGAGAAAACGGGTCGGATCCTTGGATCCGCGTGTGATTTTAGCATGGGCGGGAAAATATGGGTGATAGCCAGCTGCGAGCTTGACACTTGGTAACACTTGTTAGTGATGTATTAGATATATAGATTAGTTGTGTCTCTTTGTATTTGTTTTTGAGCTCCCATGTTACACTTCAACACCCTACAGGTTTACTTGTAGTACACTCCACTAGGGGTGTTCAAAATATCCGAAACTCGAAAAAATTCGAAATCCGAATCGTATCCGAAACCAGAAAAAACCGTATCCGAAATCTATTTCGGGTTTTTCGGGTTATTCGGGTCGGATAATATGATTTTAGATTCGGGTCGGGTTTCGGATATGCAAACTTTGGTTTTTCCGGGTCGGATATCCGAAAAACCCGAAAAAAACAGGGTTGTTCGGATGAACGAATTCGGGTTTTTCGGGTCGGATAATATATTTTGAATTTCGGGTCGGGTCAGGTTTCGGATAGACCAAAAAAATTTTCCAGCTCGAAAAACCCGAATAACTCGTTATCCGACCCGATGAACACCCCTACACTCCACTGGTTTTAATAAAATCTGCATGTTCTCTATTTTATATTATTAACATATGATATATAATTATATAAACTTTAAATAATTTATATTGTTTTAATATAAAAAAGAAAGAAAAGTTGAAAGGTGTTAATTTTCCACAACCCACTAAAGTTGAGAAGAAAACAATACATTATCGTCTCAGTATAGAGAACCTTGGGGTTCATGTGGCAAATGAACTTGATGGAGGTGAATGTGACACATTATTTATCAAAATTAGCGGTGTGCAAATGTCGATTCGGTTCGGTTAGAATTTTGGCAACCGGAACCAAGCACAAGTTTCGGTTATATAGGTCGGTTTTGGTTCGATTGTGGTTATTTTCGTGATGATTACTTTGAAGTTATAAATTTGATTATTGAACATGTTTTTATTGTTTTGAAGTGTTTTATTTGAAAAATATATCAAATACATGAAAAATATATGAAAAAGTAGATATTGGTTTGGTTTTGGTTATCAAAGATGGCTAAACCAAAACCGTAACCGAATGGTTCGGCTTTTGCCCTATCTTAACCTTAAACGATCAGTTTTGGTTATTTTTGGTTCGTTTTGGTTTTCTTTTCAATTGTCAATTTTGTATCTCACCCTATTTAAAATCTGCTTATCTTTTATGATATTTTGAACTTTTAACATCATAAAGATGGACGCTTTGCTTAACACCTTGATAACACTAGATTATGTGTCATTTGGTATTTGGCTTTGATCAAGAGAGTGATTTGCAAATTTAATGATTTTTTAATTATTAGTTTTGGTTGGCCAAAATTTTACAAAAGAGGGACTAGCAAGAATCTAAAATCTTATATGTACATAAAGAAGGAAATAAATTCAAAACAAAAGACAATTTTTTTAATTTTAATATTTTAATTTCTTGATTATAAAAAAATATATAAATTTAATAAGAAATGTACTTGGAATCCCAACATTTAATTTTTTAAAATCTAACACCCACTACTTTGATAACATTAATCTATACGTCCTTTGGTCTTTGGCTCTGATCAATAAAGTAATCTACTATTTCACTGATTGTTTAATTTCAATAATTTAATTTCTTGGGTATTAAAATTATAATTTTTTTAAAGTAATAAGAAATGTTCATGGAATCACAACATTTAATTTTTACAAATCAACGTCCACTGCCAACAGGTAATGAGTAATCAAAGTACTCGAAGACCATGAAATACGTTTCACAATGAGATATAGATTAATATTATCAATACTTGTTCTCGATTTAGGGTTGTCTTACCAGATGATGCGGTTTTTATAACCGTTGTTAGTCGTGTTAATCCATACATATACATAATAGCATATCTTAATTTAACAAAGTAAAAAAAAAGGTATGTGAAGATGTCACTTATATATTTTTCAGGACCAACTCAGGGTTTTTGGATGCTCAAGACGAATACAAAAATCGTTGTCCCTTTCGTAAATAATTTTTTGATTAAGATAAAATATTATGGTTCATGCATTTTAAAAACCATATAAATATGTTAATTTGTCTCTATTTACATAAGTTTACCAATTATAATCATAATTTTCACTTTCATTACCAAATATAATGCTTATTAACATAATCATCAAATATTATTACTCGATTGTAATTTTTTAATTACTATGCCAGTAAGGTTGTTTTATAAATGATAGTAAACTTTGGGATATCATTAGTCAAAGTATTAGTATAGATTAAATAACTTTAACGGTTGAAACAAATAACATGTAAGATGAGAGCTCCAAAAAATTCGAGACCCTAGGCGCTTGCCTTATATTTTGTTCATAAGAACCGGCATTGATTTCTTTTAAACTCGTTAAATTAAATCAAGGAAATGGGTGTTAATAATATATACGAAAATCCTTGGAAAATTGACACATCTTATATTCATATAACTCAAGGGGTCTTAAAGCATGTGCGGGAGGTGCGACCGCACATGGCCCAATTTTTTAGGGGGCCCTAAATTTTTTAAAAAATTGTATATATTATATAAATTTTAATTTTAATTTATTTTACAACAAATAAATATAACAATTCAATTTTTAATTATATATATTTAAAATATTTGAAGCAAGTCGATTGTTTTTCAAATGCATCAATTGCATATAGAATTTTGTTGACTATTCCGGTAACTGTAGCATATGTAGAAAGAAATTTTTCAAAATTGAAGTTGTTGAAGTCATACTTACGATCTATAATGTCTTAAGAAATACTTAATAAATTGACAATTATACTATTGAGAATGAGATACTAGACAATGTGGATTATGGAGATTTAATCAACAAGTTTGCATCAAAAAATGTTAGAATAACGTCATGTTTTATTTAGTTATTTGAAACTGGTGATAAAATGATTAAGTTTGTTGTCTTTGGACCTCTTAGTTGAACCGAACGATGGTCAAACCAGTTTTCTTTTCCTTAAAAATTGTTAACAATATATTTAATGATAAAAACTACTAAATATTATACAAATAAACTATTTATTTATTTCCAACTTATTTTATCTCAAACTAAATGATACTTTTTAAATACGACTCATTTAAACTCAAATTAATTTTGATTAAAACTTATCATGACCCGAACTTATTATCTCATGTTACCAAGCCAAGCCAACCCAACCCAACTCTGAGGTTCAAATAAATATTGGATTTATTATTAGGTTTAGTTGCGAAATCATTGGCTGCAAAAGCAAAAATCAAAACACCCTCCAAATAAATATAATCCCGCTTCGAGAAGAACTGAAGAAGACTTTCAACGCTGATACCAAACCTTCATCTAGTCTACCCTAAATCCATACTTCCAAACTTTTGTAATATCAGAACAAAACAAATGTTGTTTGGTTGAAGAGCGTAATGGGTACGCCGGCTATCCCAAATTTGGGGAAACAATGCTCCGTCGATCATTGTAAACTCATCGATTTTCTTCCCTTCACCTGCGATTGCTGCAACAAGGTTCTGTTCTGAATTATGTCTTGTAAATTTGCTCCGATGGTCTGAAACTGTTTTAAGTTCTGGGAATTTGAGGGGTGATTGATGAATGTTTGTTTGATCATATTGTTGAAATTGATGATTGTTAGTTTCATTAGTGATTTATGTAATTTGATGCCAGATTGATTTATTAAGGTTTTTTGGTTTTTCAGTTTAAATTTTAGGGTTTGATTTATGTTTCTGATTAGTGAAATGATATATTGATTTGGATTTTAAACCTTTGTTCCTTTTAGGGTTTACAAAGAGATAAATAATACCCTTCATGTACCTATTAGGGCAATAAGCCAACAATAGTTAAGCTAGTATTCCATCATTTTCAAATACTTTAAAAAGGTAATTTGATTGTCATTTTAGGGTTGAATTCTTTAGTTTAATACGTTTGATTTGTTAGATATAAAACATAACTATAACTAGGGGTGTTCATAAACCGTTGAAACCAATGGAATCGTACGAACCAAATCAATTCGGATAGTTTGAAATTTATATGGTTTGGTTTGGCAGTTTAAGTATCACACAACAGTTTGCAACTTGAAACCGGCTGAAGTTTAACTTGTGTAATTTTATTATTTCAATTTTAGAATACATATAGGCGCATAGTATTAAGTTACCATTTTTAGAGGTTTGACGTGTTTTAGGCTTAAATTGTTTTTAAAAAATATATAAAGTTTAATATAAAACAATTAATAATTTAGTTATATAAGATTTTAAAATATAAAAACCTTTTTATAATTGTTTTAGACTGGTTTATGGTTAAATTTTTTTGAACTTTGCCTGATTTACCAGAATTTTGCTGGAATCTTGCCGGAAAGTCACTAGAGTGGGCCTGAGATGCCACCAGGCGCCTTTCATGCGCCTGGCTTTTTTTTTTTTGCGCCTAGGCGAGCGCTTGAGGGCTTTTCACAACTATGTATTTTATATATGTCTTTGTTTTTAAAAGCACATAAGGCGTGAGCCTAGGCACCCATGTGCATCGCTATGCAGCCTTGTCAACTCACTTATGAAGCTACATTTTTGGGTACTTTTGTGCATTATCAAGCTAAATTCTGGCCAAAAATTGTCTTAACAAGTCTAGAACAATTATATCAGCCATAAACAAGCTTGGAATTAGCTTAAAACAAACTAAACTAGCTGCCAAAAAGCTTAAAACATGTATAAATACCCTAAAAGTGATGTTTTTTTTATAATATGCATCTCTATTTGAAAACACCTTCGCTTTTCAAGAGCCTTGTGCCTAGGACTGTTCACCGTTCTTAAAAAAACCATGTATGATTTTCTTGCAAACTTTAATGCAAACAAAAGATTTTAAAAAGGTCCAAACCGTCAAACGGCTAAACCCCCACAAGCTCGTACAAACCGCCATACTTGACCAATTTGGATTTAGTCATTTCTCAAAATCTTCTTTAGTCTGTTTCGGTCCAAATCTTCTGTTAATACCAGCTAACCTGGCCAGCATAGTGGTTTGGTTTGTCGTTTCTCAAAACCTTAGCTACTGGTTCTAGCTGAAATTTCTGCAGAAACGGACCATGAATATTGGGTCGAAATTGCCACCCATATGCCTGATTGCCAGAGGGAAGCAATCTTTGATTTTCTTTCTTTAAGAATATGAAAATCTAATTCAAAATTTATTAATATTTGCAGGTTTTTTGTCTGGAACATCGTGGTTATAGTACACATCAATGTCCCAATGCCAACAAGAACGATCTCACTGTTGTCGTATGCCCGCTCTGCGCAAAGGGGGTTCATTTAATTCCTGATCAAGACCCGAACATCACATGGGAATCACATGTTAACACGGATTGTGACCCATCAAACTATGAAAAAGTCACCAACAAAAAGAAATGCCCTGTTCGTGGTTGTAAAGAAACCTTGACTTTCTCAAACACAATCAAATGTCGTGACTGCACCATCGATCACTGCCTCAAACACAGGTTTGGACCAGATCACAGTTGTCCTGGGCCTAGAAAACCCGAACCCTCTTTCCCCTTTTGGCGTGTAAAACAAGGCCCCCCATCAAAAGGTCCAAACCGCGCGACCCATGTATCCAAGCCTGTATCCTCTTCCTCCTCATCATCAAAATGGGCTACAAATTTTTTCAAGGCAGCCTCATCTGTTAAGGCCTCAGCTGAAGCTGGACTAGCCAAACTGAGTGGTCCTAGCCATGGTCAGGGTGGCACCACCAGGATGAGCATGGGCTCAGGCTCGGGTGGTCAAGTGGAGGTGTGTCCAACATGTAATGTGAAGTTTTCTAGGATTGGGGATTTGATAGATCACGTGGAGAAAGTTCATGAGAAGAATGGTGTGATGAAAGCGACTCTAGATGTGTGCCCGAAATGCAGTAAAGGTTTTCGTGACCCGGTCTCACTTGTGGAGCATGTCGAAAGAGAACATCGAGGTACTTTTAAAGCCTAGAGTGTATCATTCATGTTATTCGATCATGCACTTCAACTTTTTAAACAAATTCTGAAAATGTATAAACTATAAACTGACTGAAGATGCAATTTTAATATTTTATTTAAAAATGCACATTTATGATAAATTTGCATTGGGTAAGGCTATGGAACACACAATCGTTTGATTGTTTTGTCTGTATTGTAGTTTTCATGCAACTAATTTAGATTTCCCCTAGTGTCTTCTCTTCTTTGTATTGTAACAATGCTATAACATTTGAAGATCCAAGTTTTATGAAGGATAAAAGGGTGAGATTTAGATGTAGGAATAGAGGGTGGTTCTAAAAATTTGGTTTGAAAGTTACACAAGGATAATATATATTTAAAATAAAAAACTAATGTTTTTCTTGTCACAAACAATTGATATCACAATATTTAAATTAATATTTTTTAACAAAAAGCAGGCTTAGGCTTTTAGTTCTAGTGTTATTGTAGAAAACTAAATTAAAAAAATGTAAAAATATAGAACATATTTAATGAATAGATACAAACAATAATGATTGAACAAACACAACCTTTGTTAAAGTTGATTTAACTCTGTAAATAAAATTTCTTGTTAATGAGTTTGTTCATTTAGTAAACAAATGTATGTAAACAAACCTCGAACCAAATGATTATCGAATTGTTTGTGAAACATTCAGTTTGTTTAAAGCCTTATATGATGGTGAAACTCATATGTGCAGTGGAGAATTCAGAAACTTTTTACGAGCGGCAAATAATGGGTTACTAAAAAACGGTCTGGGTAAAAAACAGGTTGGGTTAGTTGAAACTACAAAACAAATCTACAGTGCGGGTAAAAACAGTTCGGGTTAGTTGAAACTGTAAAACAAACCTATCATTTAGGGTAAAAAGCAGTTTGAGTTAGTTGAAACCACAAAACAAATATATCAAAAGTATTGTGCTTAAAATAACTATTATGCTAAAATTCTAATAAAATTCCAAATGTATCAAAAGAGCCAAAAGGGTCAAGAAATTACTCATGTGGTTTAAGGTGTTTTTTTTTATGATCATTTTATTTCACTTTATTTTTTAAAGATACCAATACCAAAAAAAAAAAAAAAGTAAAAAAAAGCATTTGATTTAACTTTAAAAGGTTTTACATTATGATTTAAGAGTTGTATATAATTAAAATTTTTAAATTTTGGTAAAATTAATTTTTTTTTTGTTTTTCTTATATATATTATAATATAGTGTGTGTATGTATATGTTTGGTACCATGCACATATATTGTATTTACCTATCAGTATTATTTATGATTTTTTAACAATAATATTTTAAACTAATTTATCTTTGATTCTTTGATGGGTTAAATCTTTAATCTTAAGAGAAATTATATCTTAAAAGTAATGATTTTTCTATTTGGTCATATTAAGTGTTCCAACCTTGTATATATTATTAGTTTACCTATGTGTTGCGACAGTAACTCTAAATATAACAAAAATAAAAACATGATCTCAAATATTAAAACTCTAATCAAATAAAAGTTAGCGCTCTTTCATAAAACCTTAAAGCATAAAGTACAATTTTTTAAGAAAAATGTAAAAACACACTAAAACTCGTGTCATATAGCTACTCGATTACAACGACAATGGTAGCATGATAATATACATTCTCAATAAAAAAAGTTTAGTCATACTATTGTGTCGATATAGCTACTCGATTACAACGACAATGGTAGCATCACGATATCCAAACGGTAGACAAAAGAAAGTGCAAAAACTATCAATCTATCATAAAACAATAAGTTATATCCAGCAAACAACTGTCACTCTTAAGGAATACGAACTCACATGTAAGCACATAATGTTAAAAATCGTTGAACCAGAAATAAAAGACGTGTTCGTTTGGAAAATACAACATGAAGAAACACAAACATAACGTAATCATGCAACATAAAAATCATAAAACAAAAATAAGAAAACATCAAAAAACATAAACCTAGCATAGGTGCGTAACATAAAAAATTACAAAAATCAAAAAACTAAAAAAAATACAAGGAAAAATAAATTAAAATCATTTAAATATTTATATTTTATTCTAAATGCATATAGAATATTAATTATTATTATTATTTTATTTAATTACTGGTATTTAATATTTAACTATTATTTTTATTTAATTGTTAATAGGGTTAATTCCACTTTAAATGTTTAAAGATTAATAGGGTTGGGTGTAGTGTTAAATGATATTCTCACCAGAACCAAAAAATTTGAGTCCTCAGGACAATTGTATCCTAAATTTTCTAATTGTTGTCTATGTTACTATTCAAACAAATTCTGTTTAAAGAGTATCATGCATACCTTGTAAATTGTGTGTGTGTGTGTTTTTTTTTTTACTTTTTTAGTTTTTTCTAACTTCCATGAAGTTGAAAATTTGTTAGGTTTAAAATATTTGTTGGTTGAAATTGTAAGAGTAGAGGTATATTGTTAGGAAGTGAGTGACACACATAAATAAGACAACACATAATACACAAACAATTAATTATGAAGAACAAAGTATAAATCACATGATAATATACATTGTTTGATGGATTATAATATATCTTATATGTACATAGAGGGTAACTATGATTTACGATTATTAGCTCACTACAAAGAATGTAAGTACATAGGAAGGAATTTAATATAACAGGATTAGGGTTATAAATTTATAGATCAAGAAACCTAATATTAGACCTTTAACACTCGTGCAAGTGCTAACTTTTAGCCAAATATTAAAGTTAAACCCTTCAAGTTAATTTCTAAACTTTAAAAGCTAAGATATAATAAAGTTTGACAAGATGGTTTTAGTACTATTAGAAGCTCAATCAAAGTTTGTTTGCCATATAGGTAAATAATACATATAAATGTCTTTGTCAAGGGAAAAATTATATTTTGTGACACAAAACCAATAGTTTCTCCATGTAATTTTACATTTATACCTTTCAAACCATTTTAGTTTTTTATTTTTTCGTGTCATGTGTGAAACAATGAGCGATGTTACCACACATTACGGTAGTATGATATGACTAAACTTTTGTGTTGCAACGTGAAATTATAATTGAAAAAAATAAGACATAGCGGATTGTTTATGGAGATTAAAACGTAAAGAAAAAAAATATCATGCTCATACATTGTTGTATGAAAATACAAAAAAGTCAATTAATAAAAAAGATATAAGAAAGGTAAAAAAATAATGTCACACGATGCGGCGTATTTACAAACTTTATTGCACGTGTTGCGTCAGTGACATTAATGTAGTTAATCATATAAAATAACCGTATTATATTATCAAGACTCGCGTGGAGACCAAAATAGAGAAAAAATCAGTTTATAATGGTATGGATATTGTTTAATTGGTTGCTACTCTCTCATTTTTCACGATATCAGCACATTACCCTCAGTTCGGTATAACCAACAACTATTATGGAGATTGAAAAATAACAAAAAAAAGTTATATAATTTACCAATGTTAATGAGTTGGTATTTGTCTTATTTTTCACAGTATCAGCATGTTACCGTTGGTCGATATAATCCATACTTATTATTATTTTTTAAAATTAAAAAACAAGTGTGTCTAACAAAAAATCATAATATCTTAACAGGGTCAAAACTCAAAAGTAACATTACAAAAAATTTAGGGGATAAAGATAATTTTTAAAATTCAGGATCATAAGTAGTCACCGAAAATTATCTCTAACACTTGGAAATTGAGTAATAAAGTACTAGTATACTTTCATATTACATATAGCTTTAAGATTTAAGTCATGATATACAAACAACAAAATCCCCAATTCTTATGCACGTGCTGCTTGTTATGGCTTTCTATTCCTAACATGTAACTATTTCTGACACGAAACCGTTACATAACACGAAATTAACAAGTTTTGATTTTTAAACTTAACAAGCTTTGTGCACTTAACATGTCTAAGAACAGTAAAAATTATGTCTAAACATGTTAAATACATGTTAACCTTTCAAGTTCATATTTTTAATTTTTTAGAAAATGATTATATATGTGCATGCATAATATATTTAAACTTGGTAAAACATCTGTTTAAACCTATTAAAGATCTATTTATTTAAACACGCTCACTTGTTTTAATTTTGTTTATATGTTTTAATGTTTAAAATAACTAAATATCTGTTATATATCGTGTTTCTAAACATATATTATCGAGTAACACTTTTTAAACATGCATGTATTCAGAAAGGAAAAAAAACACGATTCGTTCTCGTGTTGTGTCCGTATCTAGGACATCTTGTATTCGTTTTAAGCATATATTATATTTGTTTCTTATTATGTCGTCTCTATTTAATATGGGTGATTTATAACAATACACCAGTCATGGTTAACAAATACATCACCCCATTTTATACTATTTGTATAGGGGCTATACGAGCAGTATACAACTCTAACGTTACACATTTGTCGTGTAATTCATAACTACAAGACCCATATAGCTCCATATGGCTAATACAGGGCTATACGACCATTATTTTTGTTTTTATATGTCTATATGGTCATTATAGGTTAGGGACTATACGTACAATTTTTTTAGTTTTTATACGACTATTATATGTCTATATGGTCATTATAGGTCAGGAACTATACGTACCATAAGTTGTATAAAACTTTTTTTAAACTAACATGTAAGTGAATATTGGGACCCATAATATGACACATAAACCTGGAAACTAGGAGTGTTCAAAAAAACCCGTATACGAATCTGAAGTATCCGAAAATTCAAATATGAAATATTTGAAAAGTTCGGATATCCGAAAGTTCGGATTTGGATACCTATTTTGAAAATTTTCGGATAATTCTGATATCCGAAATAGTTTTTTTCAGATACTTTTTCGGATATCCATATAATTTTTGGATATTCCGATGTCCGGAATATATATATTTTTAAAATTATATATATATTTTTTCTGATTTCGGATATCCGAAACACCGGATATCCGAAAATGAACACCCATACTTGGGACATTTGTTAGTAGACCTGACAATTTTAACTCAAAGCAAGATAAATAAGTTGGTTTGGGTAAACAATTATTGTATTTGGGTTGAGATATGTATCATCATAATATGGAACGGTTAACACAATGCATGTCAAAATGGGTAAATTAAAAACTATGAGAATAAAATAAATTAAAACGGGTAAGACTTGTTAATAAAATATTTGATGATAAAATTATTAAATAACATGCAAATAAACTATTTATTTACCTAAAACACATTTTAACTTCAACTAAATTGATGTTTTAATAAGAACACATTTAGATCAAAAATGATTTTGCTTAAAAGTCATCATAACCCAAACTCGTTGTAACCTGTTACCCGAACTCGTTCTGACCGGTTACCCAACTCGACACAAACCGTCCATTTTACGGGCGTTATTTGTAAGGGAACATATTAGTCGTTTTCAGTCATGCAAATTGCATTACCTTGCATTAAGGTTGCAAAAGTCGCTAGACGCTTTTAGGTCGGAATAGTTCTTTTGAGTAATTAGGTAGTAATCGGCCCTAGACGGAGAGGAGGTGATACTCGGCCTAACAATTCCTTTACGCGGCAAAGTGGCCTCCGTCAGTGTCAATGATCACATTAGTCAGTCAAACATATTACAGGCAGATTGGTATCTGGAAAGTGTCGGCATGTCTTATCGTAGCGTCTTTAAGATCCAAGATTGAGAATCATGGGCTACTGAAACAAGTATGAATTCATCAGTAACTGAAGATCTTGGATGAGGTATACTAAAGAAATTAAAAAAGAGAGATTGAGAGAGAAAACAGGAATGGTTACTAGTTTTAGGGGGAGACGCGTAAGAGCAATGGTGGAGCAAATTTTGGAGATTTGGTACATTGTTCAAATTCTGTAACGTTTGTTAACCAGCCTTCTAGCCTGAAGCCTCTGTCCGTATAGGCATCGACTTGAAGGTTAGAACAAATCTTTGATGCTAGATTACATGATTCCATAACTCATTTGATTCAGTTTTGTTTCTATGATTGATGGGGATTTGAATTTCATCATGAATAACATCTACGCAAGCCACCTGTTCGACGAAATGCCTGATTGAAATGAAACGCTTATATTCTCTTCTTGATCGTTATGATGGGGATTTGTATTTCATCGTGAATAACATTAGTGCGAGCCATCTGTTTGATGAAATGCATGGTTGAAATTGAATACTTATGTTCTATTCTTGTTTGTTGTAATGGGGATTTAAATTTCATTATAAATGACATATATGCAAGCTACCTGTTTGATGAAATGCTTGATTGAAATTGAATACTTACATTCTTTTCTTGTTTGTGGTATGATGGGAATTTGAGTTTTATCATGAATAACATTTATGCAAGTAGAGATGCACAATATCGGTTAACCAGTTGAAAACCGGTTCGGAATAACCGAACTGGTTAACCTAACATTGAAAAAGCAGTTTTGAACAAAACTGATTTGGTTAATGACCGATTTTTTAAACTCTAAAACCAAAACCAATCTAAAACCAAACCGATTGACTGCCAAATAACTGATATTTTCCTTAAGAGGACCGGTTAACCGGTTTGAAAAGCTGGTTGATAACCAATTCGGTCACTTGGAACCTCAAACAGGTTTTAAACCGCTAGCTTTGACTGGTTCCTTAACTGATAGACATAAACCAGTTTAATAGTCGGTTCAGGTTTAGAAACCATTTTTTTTGTGCAACTATATGCACGCCACCTGATTGATGAAATGCATGATTGAAAGTTAATGCATAATACTCTCTTCTTGTTTATGGTGTGTTAGGTTCGGGGTGAATTTGATTTCTTAATTCGAATCTTTTGTTTGTTTTCTTACAGGCTGGTGGGGCATTTGGAGAATTACCCCTCTTTTAGTTTAATAGCTTTTCTTCCCTTCTTGAATTACGAGGATTTCGTGGTTTAGAAGGGAAGGAAGCTGAAAGTTTCTAATTTAAACATAGAAAATTATTAGCTTTGTTATATTTTAAGCGCCGATAATGAGCATTGTTTCTGGGGTGATATCAAGGCAAGTTGTGCCAGCATGTGGCACTCTATGCTGCTTGTGCCCTGGATTGAGAACAAGGTCTAGGCAGCCTTTGAAGAGGTACAAGAGGTTGATTGCAGATATATTTCCTAATTCACCGGTTAGTGCCCTATTAATTTTCTTCAAATATATGGTATATTTCATAAGATTTACGCCGTTACCTATGTAATTAGTATCCTGATTAAAACAGGTCACACGAATTGATAGTTTTTGAAATTGTAACTTATGGCTTGAAACAAATGTTGCTGGTTGAAAAAACAATTGTTTCAGTATCTTTGCAAAGGATTAATAAAAACGGCTAGTTAGAGCATTCCCATCCAGTTCTGCATTTGAACCCTATGCCTTTAATTTGAGGAAAAGTTTAGGATTCTCACATAGCTTTTCATTCCATCCCATTTGCCAAAATATGGGTGAAATTTAGGGATTCACTTCCCATTCCCTATTTCTCCATAGACAGTGACGCGCTATTCATTCCTCATCTCTCTGCCCCCCTTATCTTGTCAGTGCATGCAAATGAAAGAAAGAGAAAAATAATAAAAAGAATAAAGAAATGTTAATTAATTGAATACAAATATAGATGAAACATGGGATGTGTAGGAGGTCTTAAGATACTAACAAATTCAGAGATAAAAGTGATTTTGAGCTAAATAATAAGGAAGAGGATGAGAAACTAAATGAGAAGGCTCTTAATGATGCTTTATATGTTGTGTAGTTGGTATCCATTTGACTTCTTGTTATATGTAGAGCTGTAACATTTTACTGTGAATAACTCAAGAAAAGGCAACGTTTTTTCATATATGAAAGTTTTTAGAAAATATGAAACAAACAAGTTATTGCTATATAGTCGCTACTGTTTATTGAGTCGACTTTTTGAGAAGATATCATTATATACATTTACAGCATACTCTTTAATCTTTATGCTGCTAAAAATATTTGCAAACCTCATCATAAGAAAAACACTTGTGTTCTTTTAAGCAAGCGTGATATGTTTAACGATTGATGTTTTTCAGTCCCAATAACCCATGTAATATCTCTTATGCGACCATACGTCCATACTTACGTATCATGTTTTGTTTTGGATTCTTAAAAGGATGAAGAACCAAATGATCGAAAGATTGGAAAACTCTGTGAATATGCTGTGAGAAACCCTTTACGGATACCAAAGGTATGTTTTTGTATTCGATGCAGTTGGTACATAGTTATACAGTGTCATTGTTTATGCTTATAAATCGATATAGTCAAGATTGATTTCAACCAGATGTCTGTAAAAGGGATTGAATTTCCCACAGTGCTCTTTTGTTAACTTCAGTTTTCAAATCTCACCTCCAGATAAACGCCACCCTTGAGCGACGATGTTACAAGGAATTGAGAAATCAAAACTTTCAAGGTGCAAGAATTGTCATGCATATATACAGGAAGCTATTGATTTCATGCAAGGATCAAACGTGAGTTCATTTATTATGCACATTTGCATTCTTCCACTGTTTCTTGCATTCATAAAAATATAATATCCTCTTGTATATGAACCATATTTTTTGGGTTTATGTGACCAGGCCCCTTTTTGCTAGTAGTCTGCTAACTATCATGCACACTCTATTGGATGAAACACGACAAGATGAAATGCAAATTATTGGATGCCAAACACTATTTGATTTTGTAAACAATCAGGTCGGTAGCTTTTGTTATTTCTTTTCTTTCTTTTCATTTTATATGTTTTTATTTTGTATATAATTATCCTTTTGTGATTTGCAGAAAGATGGGACTTACATGTTTAACTTGGAAAAATTTATACCTAAACTTTGCCAATTATCTCAAGAAGTTGGGAAGGATGAGAGAGTGGACCCACTTCGTTCAGCGGGGTTGCAAGCCCTTTCCGCTATGGTATCCAATGCTTCTCTACGTCATTGTTTTGAGCTCAAACTTTAACTTAGTCAAAAGATGGTTATCATTAGAGGTGACAGAGAATGGGTTGGACAGGTCAAAACAGGCTGTTTTTAGGTGCGGATCAAAATGGATCAGGCAGGATTGGGTTGACCCACAAAGACATTTTTGTCAACCATTTCTAACTTTTTATAAACAGTTAATGCATTAAATATGATTTAAAAAACTATAGTATCACAATTATAATTTTATAGAAGAAAAGAGATTTAGAAGGTTGTATGCATTAACATACACAATTGGTGAATTTTAATCAGTTAGACCTATTGACGTGTTTGAGATAAAACACAACCCAAGTCGGCCATCTGTAAATAAATGGTCAAAGTTGCTACCTCTAGCTATTATAATTTACCAAACACGGGTCTAGTAAGTTATATAAAAAACCAAGTGAAGGATCTTCTACCCTTTTCTTTATGCTATAAAAAAAGTATATGAATTATCTTATTTATTTGTTTTGTTGTTTTGGTAGGTTTGGTTCATGGGCAGATACTCCTATATGTCCCCAGGGTTTGATAACGTAAGCATAGTTCTTACAACTACTTTTACGAGAAAATGACCTCTAAATTAGTGTTCAACGCATATGAAATAAAACCATATTGATGATGGCTTTCATCTATATTACATAGATTGTTTCAGTAGTTCTGGAAAATTATGGAGCTTCGGGAAAGGACACTTACAGTCAAAACCAGAACCGGTGGGTTCAAGAAGTGCTTAAAAATGAAAGGAATATCTCTCCTAATGGTCTTATGAAAGTTCCGTCATGGAGAGAAATTGTTAATGAAAAGGGTGAAGTAAATGTGAAACCGTAAGTTCTTTTTCCAAGTTAATGTCATCTTTCAGAAATAATTTGGGGGTGTTTGGATGTCAGTTTGGAAAGTGATTATGTACTACTAAATAATTCTAATTGAATACTTATATGCTTGAGTGTTTGAGATTTGGGAAACCGTCTTATGTGCGAATTAATAGATAAAATGCCATACAAGGAAATTCTTGTGAAGGAGGCACCTTGTGAGAGGGAGTGAAAGTTTCTCAGACTAGTTTAAAAAAAATAAGTTATATGGTTTTACCTTAGATAATCACTTCTGTTGAAATTGATATAACACCAATTATCTGTAACTGATTATTTGATCCATAAAAGCCAGATAATCAGAAGCAGAGTCTTTATATTAAAATCAGAATTAGATTAGCATGACTTATAATCAGATAAATGCAGTTCTAAAACTCAATCAACAATAGCTATTTCATTGTTTCCTTTGTGTTCGTCATTTTCTTCTTTAATGCAGAGAAGATGCTAAAAGCCCTTGCTTTTGGTCCCGTGTGTGTCTTCATAACATGGCTAAGTTAGCCAAAGAAGCGACGACCATGCGCCGAATTCTTGAATCCTTGTTCCGTTGTTTTGATAATGAGAATCTATGGCCTGCTTCACATGGGGTTGCGTTCCCAGTACTCAAGGACATGCAAACAATAATAGACAAATCTGGTATTTATATCTTTTTAGTCCTATAAGTGTCCTTTTTTCTATTTTCAATTATTATCTTTTTAATGTTCATGTTTAATATTTTCAGGAGAAAATATGCATTTTCTGCTTTCTGTATTAGTCAAACATCTTGATCACAAAAATGTCCTTAAACGACCTATCATGCAACTTGACATTCTAGAAGTTATCACCTCACTTGCACGAGAAACAAAGATAAAACCATCAGTCGCAATAGTTAGTGCTATAAATGATATTGTTAGACATTTGAGACGAAGCATCCGCCTTTCATCGACTGATGCAAATCTAGGAGCTGAAGTGATAAAATGGAACAGAAAATTTCAAGAATCTGTTGATGAATGCCTTATGGAGTTAACTTCAAAGGTTGCCTTCCTTTTTTCCTATCATGAATAGCGTAACTACATTTCGCAAAGTGGGAGGGTTGTTAACCTGGTCAAACAAGTAAATATTAGTACTGGTTGAAACGGGTCAGCTTGACCGAACCTCTTGCTGTCTAGATTTTTGGTATTCCCTTATAAGTAATTAGATTGTCCATGTTTGATTACAAAAAGGCTTATATTTTAATAATAATGCAGCTTTTTGATACAAGATTTAGGATGCTTCATGACTGTAATTAGTTTTATTGTTATATCCACTCGCTTATATTGCTAAAAATGAATCTTTCTTGATCAATCAGGTGGGTGATTCTAGCCCGATTTTTGATATCATGGCTGCCATGTTGGAAAACATATCCCCTGTTAAAATTATAGCACAAACTACAGTTGCTGCTGTCTACCGCACTGCTCAAGTTATAGCCTCATTGCCACATATTGCATATAACAACAAGGCAAGAACACTACTTATGCAAGTTTAAATGATATTCAATTATGTTCTAATTATATTTGTGAAATTTAATTTTGTTTAGGCATTTCCTGAAGCACTATTTCATCAGTTGCTTCCTGCTATGGTTCATCAAGATAATGAAACTCGAATTGGAGCACACCGTATCTTTTCTGTGGTTCTTGTGCCATCTTCTGTTTATCCTCGGTCAAGTGCTGATGTGGCGTTTGATCGCATAAATATTCCTAGGTCACTGTCGAGAAATGTTTCTGCTTTCTCTTCTTCAGCTGCCCTTTTGCAGAAGATGAAAAAAGACAAGTCTACTATTGGTAAAGAAAAAGGTCATAATGAAGGGGAACAAAAAATCAATAGTGGTGGAATGATTAACAGAATCAAGTCAAGTTATAGCCGAACATATAGCATCAAAATTCCAGTTTCCCAAGTTGGAAAGAATGATAATGTAGGTCCTTTCACAGGTTCACCCAATTGGCATATTTATTGTATGGAATTAATTAATTAATTATTTATTTATATTCAATTATAGGAGGCTGATACACTTAGGCTCAGTAGTCATCAAATATCCATCCTTTTATCTTCAATTTGGGCACAGTCAATCTCCCCTGATAACACACCTAAAAATTATGAGGCAATTGCTCACACCTACAGTTTGGTATTGGTATTCTCCCGTGGGAAGGTAATTCCCCACTTAACCATTAAAGGATGAAATATACATATTTTTTTGGTAATTATGTTTTAATTTTATTATACTTTGGCAATATGCTCAGAACTCCAGCCGTGAGGTGTTAATTCGAAGTTTCCAGCTGGCATTTTCTTTGCTAAATATTTCTCTCAGCGAAGGAGGTAGGCTTGAGACAATATTATTATAAAATCAAACATGATCTTTTGACTGGCTGGTATTTATGTTATTTTAATGGTATATTCAGGATCACTTGCACCATCGCGTCGAAGATCTCTTTATACATTAGCAACCTCAATGATAATCATTTCAGGGAAAGCATTTGGTATTGTTCCTCTTGTTCCACTTGCTAAGGCTACACTTGCTGATAAGATGGTATGTTGTTAAATCTCTCTCCACACCCTATAATTTAAGTGGACGCACTATCATTTTTTCACTGATTTTAAATTTATGATTTGTTATGGTGGCAGGTTGATCCGTATTTGTGTTTGGTTGATGATTGTAAGTTGACAGTTCGATCCGGATCGTATCAAACTGAAAATGGTTATGGCTCTAAAGAGGACAATAGGGCTGCCCTTAAATCCCTTTCAGAAATTAAGCTCACACAAGAGCAGTCAGCAGAATCATTGGCTGCTGGAATTGTGAAGCACTTGGAAACTGCCATAGGGGTACATATGTCATATAATATTATACCTTTAAAAAAACATGCTTAAAACCCATTTTCTTGCATGTTTGCAGACCGAAATAACAAGCATTGAGGAAGAGTTGCTAAACAGATTTGTGCCTGATGATGTGTGTCCAATGAACTACGGGTCAGTAGAAATATTACTTAATCAGGGCCGCACAAAAGATGAGGTAAATGATCTTGAATATTTCCTGCATTTTTCAATATTTTTCATGATTTTTTATTGTTATCTATTTTTTGTTTCCAGGTTGCTTCACTCTGTTCTTTTAATGATGATATCAGCAAACTAAATTCAGAAATGACTCCTAAAATGTCCGATCTATTGAGTGTCGATCAATTTTTGGAATCAGTAAGTATTTTGGGAAACATGTTTTCATTATCAAGTTATCATAGTTCAATAGAATGATCATGTGAAAGCATGACGACACGCCCTATTTGGTAATTTGGTCTCTCTTGATTTGATTTGGGCTGTGATTATCTTTTTAGTCAAAAATTAGAAAATTTAAAGGTTGTCATAGTGACATGATATCTAATTGTGTGCAGGTCATGGAATCTGCACAACAAGTTGGTAGAATGTCAGTATGCAATGCACCAAGTATGTCTTTCATGGAATTGACCAATGTGATGAACATGCAACGCACAGAGTACCAAAATATTGAAGCCCAATCGGTACTTTCTTATTCATGATAGGAAATTTGTTCAAAAGTGTGTGCAACTGTGTATAAGTAGCTGTTTCCAATGTGCATACATAGACATATTGATTCAATGCATGGCCAATACTTAGTGACTTAATTTGCCTGGTATACTATAGAGGTGGCTAGATGGATGGGTTAGGTTGGAATACACATGCGCCCATTTTCTGCAAGCATTCGTTAAATATGATTAAAACTTTGATTTGTTTATAATAATAATCTAAATTCTTTAACAACGTGAGGTTATATGCATATAATATGAACTTAAAGTGACCACCAGTTTGACCTGCCCCTTAAAGTTAAACATTATGATTTGAAACATTTTACTTGTTTGAGATATAACCCAACCTAAATTAACTGATTTTTGGGTAAATCGTTGAATCACCACATCTAGCATCATATTATCTATCACAAATTGTCAAACAGTTGCTTATTAACTTAAGTTGACAATTATTTGTTCTGCATGGAAAAATGGATAAGAGCAAACATAAATACCTAGTAAAGTCCCACTAAACAATAGGCCTAGGGGGTGAGACAAAGATAAACCTTACTTTTATTCGAATGAAACAAAAAGATTGTTTCTAGAGATACCTCTAGCTCAATATTTAATGATATAAATGTCAATTGGATAAGCATTTTGAAGGGGGGGGAAATTTATATTCAAAATATTAGGTCTTGCTTTAAATAAAAAAAAAATAAGCTTTTTTTATTTTTTTTATTTTAGAGATGAAGGTATAGTGTTATCTGTTATGGCTGTCTATATTCTGTATTTTGATACTGATGTGCATAAGGTTTAGGTCTCACATGCTATACTTGCATCTACTTGAAATACATTTTGAATTATAATTATGAAATTATGATCCAAATGTATGAATATAGATTTCTTTTTTGCAAAAAAGTAGCAACGAACTATGCATCAATGACTATTCTCTAAAATAGCAAAAAATTACCATTAATTTTGAAAAAACTAGATCAGTTCACTTGATTACAAGTCAACAGTTCACCTTTGTCTTTCTCTGGTTTTTTTAAGCATTTTTTTACTTAATTTAAATAAAAAAAATACTTAATATTACTAAAAACTAAAAAGGATCATTTACAGAAAAACCCACTTGGTATCTGTTGGATTTAGGAATTAATGTATGGTATCTTTCTATTTTATACAAAAGAGAAACCCAGAAAATGATTCTGCCAATATATCTGCAACTGGTGATTACAAATTGTGGTTTACTAGTATTTCAAATTGTGGTTTCTTAGCAGGCTGGCAACCCTCTTATGGGACAAAGTGCAGCTCCTACAAGTAGTCCCGATGCTCCATCCTCTTTCAGGCTACCACCCGCAAGTCCATATGATAACTTCTTAAAAGCCGCTAAAAATCCATAACGTGATTAGAAAATTGAAAGTATAAGTTTTGAGCAATTTATTCTTGTATTTGACTCTTTTGATGTAGATGGGGTTTTTGGCCTTCACAATTGAAGGGCAGTGTGAAACTGTTAAGACTCTTAGCTAATACAAACAAGTCATGTCTTGATCCTTTCTGGTCGCGACAAGATACAACAACAACCACCTTACCCAGTATATTCTTAGTTTTCAGTAGGGTCTGGGGGGCAACAAGATGTCGACCCGTTTGTTCTGATGGCTTTGAAACTTGCTCTATTGTGATAGATGGACATGCTGTGTAACTAGTCATAGCATTGTGACAGTATTATTGCTTCTAACATAGTTCTTTTCACAATACCCAAATGCATTAAATAATTAAAAATGTTTTTTTTTTTTTAATTATTTTGGAAGGCATTGTGCTTTAAAATACTTTCTGGATGTTTTGTTTGACACATTTTTTTTTGTTTCTGTTTTACCTTAATTCAATTTTAACCAATTAGTATAAAACACAACTCACGTAGAGTTAAAGCCAAAGCATCAGATCGAGCTCAAGCTTAAATTAAAGCTCATTTATTAAACGAGCTTGAGCATGAATTTCGTCTATTAAACCTTGATTACAATAGTCTAAAGTAAAAAAGCCTATTATGATATAAATATAATGCTTATATATTATAATATCCAATTACATAACAAGTATGATAGGGTTATAAAGCAATAATTCATACGTTATATAGAATTATAATTAAAGCAAACAAACAGGTAATAAATACAATAGATACAAGTCAAGGAGAAGCTTGTAACATCACTCATTGATGGAGCTTGACCAAAAAAATGGAGGGACCCGAATGATTTTTAGAAAGAAAACGGAGGAGGCCGAATGTTTTTGGGAAAAAAACGAAAGGGCCGAAGGATTTTTAGGAAGAATAGTTTTTAATATCACATTTTTTTTCAATTTTGAATAAATTTTAATATTATAATTAATTTTGCAGACGGTGTTTTTTCCTTAAGTTTTAAAATATAATGTTTTCGTAAACTCGGAGTTAATGTTGTAAAGTACTTTTGGTAACTATGTTTTAGTGTAAATATTAATAAAAAAAGAATTTACTAGTGTTTTCAGTCGGTCTAACTATGATGTGTTTTAACTTTTTTAAATATACTTTTGGGTTTCCTAATGCCAATTTTTAAATCTACATTTCAATCGTTTTGGTTATTTTTAGCATTTATTGACAACTATGTAACTTATTCATGATTTTCTGAATATGTTTTTTTTATTTATCTATGTTTCCATATTCTGAGCCAAGTTGTCACAAACTTGAAAATATCGTCTTTTCATACACTTTGGATATACCATTGCGTAAATTTTGCTTAGAATCGTGTTGATAGCCGAGTTGTTATATGTTTCCATGTAGCTTTTATCAAACACTAACTTTTGTTTTTTTCTAAAATAAGTTTTTGTGTTTATTAGCGTATATTTTCATGATGTAACTATTCATTGGTTTTTGCGCATATCATTACAGTGTGTTCTACTTTTCGGTCTCCATACACCTTTTCTTATGCATCTTTTTCATTATATATCTTCAAGCATATAATTGTACGTACTTAAGCATGCCTAAAATCGGTCTCAATGCCCGGAAATAGGTTAGTAGTTGCTAACATTTTAGAGAGAATTACTATATATACAAAAGGCAAACGACATCGCGAGTGAATAGTAATAATAATAAAATGTTAATAATAATTAAATAATGATTATTATATATTATTAATATTAATTAAATATTATTTATTATATAATATGCAATCTTCGGTCAAAGAAAACGGCGTGATAACAAAATTTAATAAAAAATAAAATATTATAATAATAATTAAATAATTTATTATTTAATACTAATCTACTAACCAAAGGCTTATAGCCTAATGGTACATCCTATAATTGTATATAAGAGGTCATGGGTTTGAATACGGACCGAAACATATTTGCTAAGACAAGTTCATGGGGTTTACCCAGTTGTGAGGTTCCTTCTGGGGTGGAATTGGGCGTACGCCCCTGAGCATCAAATCCAAGCGGACAGTTGAAATTCCGTCTTAGGTGTGGTCGTGCCAGGCCGTTCAAAGAAAAAAATATACTAATATACTAATTGCTTTATAATAATTAAATAATAATAATTAATTAACCAATAGTCACAACTTTTGCATGCGTTTTGATTTATTGTTTTAGGATGGATTGACAGTCGTTGCAATTAGTTTTTTGTTTACGTTTTGATATTCGTTATTCTGTCACGATGGCATGATGAGTCTAAAAGGCGGCTACAAGCCGCAATTATAATTAGCAATTAATAATTAATAATATTGATCATTATTATTATATAATACTAAAACTAATTATTATATAACAATTAAATAACAACAACAACAACAATTATTATTATAATTATTATTATTATTAGTATTAATTAACTAACAGTGAAAACTTTTACACACATTTTGATTTAACGTTTTATGATGGATTGATAGTCGTTGCAACCAATTTTTTGTTTACATTAATATTCGTGATGTTGTTAACACAAAAGTATAATAGACTCAAAATTAATTAATTAAAATAATTGTTAAATAATAGTTAATTTGTTACCGTTTTGTTTAGTCATCTTATGTTCGTGTTTATTAATGCTATATCTTACAACTAAGCAAGAAATTTTTTATTATGGTGTGATAGACACGTTTATAACTGATACACTTTAGGATTTCGAGTCGGAGTGACAATTGTTGTAACGTGTTTTTATATCTGTGTTTTTGATACACGAAATCGTATATTCGTTCTTATATTAGAAATGGTTATGTTTATTTTTATGTTTTTAGAGGCGATTTCTTATAATAGTTTTTTTAAGTAGATGGAAACTGTAGCAGTTATGTATATATATTCTAATTTTAGAGCCAACAACTAATCTGTCATGGTACCAGTGCAATACTATTAAATAACAATAATAATTAAAAAATAACATTAACAATTCTTAAATTAAATATTAATGCCAATTAAAAAAATAAGGATTTTATGAATGCGAACACATCTCTTTGTTGTTTTAATTATATAATTTTTCACATTGTGTCTACTATCTTGATTAAATACCCATATCAAAGGACAATTAATATTTGTGATGTTGTTACCGCTATCATAATTAGATATCGACATCTATATTGATATATTAGTATGATGACTTAATATATTTTTTGACATAATTTTAATTGATCATATACCATTTTTTGTATTAATTTGGAGTTACCGCGGCAACGCGTGGGTAAACCCCTAGTTTAAGCAAAAAGATATGTGTGGGTAGGTTTTTTAATGTTCCAATGAATGAAGGGCTAGTTGTAGAAGCTAACATAAATCGAGGACCATATTGTGAAATTAAAGGTCAAGTATTCAACCCGATAAATTACATTTCCAACCCCTCCGACCTTCATCTACGCTGTTCGTCTTGGTTACAGATTAGGGCTCTGGTTTTTTGTTCTTTAAGATCGAGAAAGGTATATATCATAAACTTGTTATTTGTTTCTATGTAAATTTGTGATTCCTATCGAAAAAGTTCATCAATTGTTGTTGATCTGTTCTATCTGATGTGATTAGACCTACGATTTGATGTTTCGAAAAAGAAAATACAAATATGACAGATATTTATTTGATGATAGGGAAACAATTGATGCGACTCGTTTTTTGATTACATATTACTCGCATGTCCCCAAATGCTCTAGGATTTGATTTTGGATGCGACACTTGTCACCAATTATATTGAATTTAGTTGGCAAAGGTAGCACCTGAAAATATTTGGTTTTTGTACAGGATGATATTGAAAACAGTTATGTTGATATTGAAAAGTGCAAATAATTTGTGGATTTTTGGATTAGATGGAGGTCCATTCATTGACAATTAGGTTTTGTGAGAAACATTAATCATTAGCTGTTGGGGACTTAACCTGTATTTGTTGTAGTGCATTAATTGTATGTGTATTTTAAGATTTAAGTTATGTGTTTTTGTTTATGAACATGATAGACTAAGATTGGAGTTTGTGCTTTTTTCAAATGATTCTTTTGTTAGCAAGGAGGGATATGTATTGAATGATTAATAAAGGATGCTGCCACTAGGTAGATCAAGTTTAGTGTTATATGTGTAATCTTTTTCATGAATATAAAGAGAGGACAAAGCTAATAAATAACAAGTGCTTGTTATTGTACCCATGGCTGTCAACGGCGCACCACTTGCCCTCCTAGGCGCTCAGGCAAAACCCAATGCTAGAAAAGCACCTGGTGGCAGTCTAGACTCAACTACGGCGAGATTCTAGCAAAATTTTGGAAAATTCGGCCAAACTAGTTTGAAACTTTAAAAATGCTTTCAAACCAACCATAAACCCATCTAAAACAACAATAAAAATTAATTATTTATAGTTAGGCTTTATATATTTTTAAAATTTTCTAAGCCTAAAACATGTGAAACATCTGAAATGGTAACGTTATACTATGTGTCTAGATTAAAACAGCTCTTGCTTTTTAAACATGTGAAACCTCTAAAAATGGTAACACAAATACTTAGTCCATTTTTTAGATAAGTGATTTGTTTCCAAACTAACACAACCATTATTAACCATGTGAGATGATTATTGATGCAAACATTAGGTAACCTTGTAAAATTTGAATATTTGTCATAGTTAGTTTTGAAAGGATGGAAATTTTTAGATTCTTGTTGCATCATACGTTAGATAAACATGATATTTAAGTAAAACCTGGCTATCAACCTATCACATATAGAGAAGCATATCTTTACCTCTCTTGTCAAAAGCACACAAGACACGCACTCAGGCGCATAACAATTTTGTCGCCTTTCTTGAAAACCACTATTTAGGCACTCAGGCACATCTTCAAGTTTAATTCTCGTCAACTCTTGGCTAAAATTTAACAAAAAATCGGCATTCGTCTGAAGACTCTGAACATATTTGAAACAATTGCACTGGCCATAACAATCTTGAAATCAACCTAAAACAATCTTGAAATATACCAAGAGCCTCGTTTAAAAACCTATTGCTTGTTAAACGTTTTGCGCCTAGGCCAAGCCTCACCCTTCGTGCCTTGATTCTGCCTTTGATAGCTATGATATTTACAAATTTGAAGACTTATGTAGGCTATGTTGGAATATTAGGCTTCAGAATACAATGTTTTGTGGTAACTCGCTAACTCGTCAAGACTATTTATATATTTATCAAAAGAAAACACCAAACTAATACAATAAGTCTACACACCTCTTTATATTAATTTCTTGAGAGAACTTCAATATCCATTGCTACCCTAATTCTTTGCAGATTAGGTGTTGTCATTTGGAGACTGCATTTGGGTTGTGACTAGTTGTCAAAGGCACAAGGCGCACTCAAGGCGCATAACCCGCGCCCGGAGCCTAGGCATAAGGCGCAAAAAAAAGCGAGGGCTTTTTTAAACTAGGCGCATAGTATAAAATTATCATTTTTAGAGGTTTGACATGTTTTAAGCTTAAAAATTTTAAAAAAATATATAAAGTCTAACTATAAAACAATTAATAATCTAGTTGTATAGAGTTTTTAAAATATAAAACAATTTTATGGTTGTTTTAGACTGGTTTATGGTTGGATTTTTTGAACTTTGCCAAATATTTCAAAATTTTGCCGGGATCTAGCCGGAAAGTCACCGGAGTGCGCCTAGGCTGCCACCAGGCGCCTTTCATGCGCCTGGCTTTTTTTTGGGGCCTAGGCGAGGGCCCGAGGGCTTTTGACAACTATGGGTTGTGTGGTGTTATTCTGTATCACATTTAAATCAACCAGTAGATCGGGTGATGTATGTCTGTATCTCAGATCCACTTGTTATTATTGTGTTTGAAATTGTATAACGTTAATTTACGACATTATGGCCATCATGGTCCTGAGGTCCTCACTGCTTTGATGGTCACACAAATTGACTAGCTCTTTGCTTTGATCTTGATCATCTCACATAGCTGCGATCAACTTGTAACCTTAATTGAACCATATAGGTTCAAGACGTCATTGAGATGATTGCTTATACACATGATGCAGTCCAACCTATGTCATCTTCTCGGTCCTCTTAATGGTTTTGAATCCGAGTTCACACATATCTTATCTTCGAATGCCAATTATCTTACTTGTTATATTCTTTCTGGTGGCTTGGATTTTCCTTTAGGTCTCCTAGTGGTTCACGTGTCTTTGATCTTCGGCTCTAATCATGGTTGTAGAAGTCGCTATGCGCTAGTCGGGCGGCGAGGTACCGCCTTGGGATTAATCGGGATTAATCGGCGCTAGGCGGATTGGAATTTTTATATGTAATTTTACAAATATATATTATATACACACACATTAATATCAATAATTTAATATAATACTTCAAATAATTTAAAAAATAAACTTAAATATACTAAATAAAGTACTTCAAAGTGCAAACTTAAACACTGGGTTCAAAGTTTAGAGATGAATTTCGATGTTAATTGGCTGGATTCGATGTTTCAGAGACATATTAATGATTTTTGGTTGATAAATGTCTAAATAATCATGAAATTGATCTCTTTTTACCAGAAAAGGTCAAAAAAAGTCAAAAAATAAAAATAAAAATCTGACTAGGCCGCCTAGGCCGACTGGGCGCCTAGGCCACCTAGACCCGCCTAGGCCGCCTAGCGCCTAGGCACCGCCTAGGCCAAAATCGAGGCAGTAGATGGGCGCCTAGGCGGCCGCCTAGGCCGATTTTTACAACAGTGGCTCTGATACCTATCAATTGCCCAGATCTAATAAATCCAAACACAAAACCGGATTTGATGCCATGAAAATGTTTTAATGAATACATATACTACAAAGATAATGAATATATATATGGACATATATGTATGAATATATATATATGGACATGCATCAAAATTGAAAGCCAAAAACTTTCTAAGATTTCTGGTTTGAGTTTTTACAAGTGCTTCTGCAAAAGCCTTCTACCCTGGTTATGAGTAAAGTACCCATCTTTCTACAAAATGGCTGTTTTATAAGTTAGTTTGGATTTTTCTTGACTTCTCTTTCCTCAAGGTTAGAGGTAAGGTATGCCTACATTACACCTTACCAATAGCTATGCTATAAGTGGGATTCATTAGGTATGTTTGTTGTTGTTTCTAATATTCTTGGAAGAGAAACCGATGAAAATCACCGATCTTGATTTTCCTCCCTTGTGTTCATGGTCAAGGATTCAGGACATGATCGGCACCACATGCATTTGCAATTAGTTCTCTCATGTAGTCAATTTGAACTCAGTTTATGGTACTAGATTAAATAAAAAAGATAAATTAGATGAATATAGGGGCTTAAAATTTTTGCATTATTGCGTTTGCTGCAGATGGGGCTGTTGTGAAGTTTTCTGTTAAATTTACTGTTTGTTCAATGTTTCAGTTTGAAGAAATGACAGGAGCCAAGATTATTGGTTCTGTTGCTGCAGCATTTGTGGTTGCATTCACTTGTGACTATATCATTGCTGACAAAAAGCTTTTTGGAGGCAAGAACACACGCGCACACACCATGAAACATAATTTGAACATACTTTCAAAGCATAAATTTTATAATTGCATGCGTGTTTGAATAGGTACTACTCCATCTACGGTCTCAAACAAGGATTGGTGGGAAGAGACTGACAAGAAATTTCAAGCATGGCCACGCACTGCTGGTCCGCCAGTGGTCATGAACCCCATCAGTCGTCAAAATTTCATAGTCAAACCTCGTGCTGAATAACTACACTCTTCAGATGGGTATTTGATGTTATTTCTGTCTTCGAAAGTAACTTTTTTGCTGCAACTTCATTTGAAAACTTGTTTTGGTATTTATTTCATTTGCTTGATTAGTACTTCACCTACGTGAAATAAATAAATTGTTTTTCAGCAAAATTTGGTTTGCTTTGACCTCTGAGGATTCTGAAAGACTGATATTGAAAAACAAATTTGTTTAATTTTAATTTAGGTGACAAATAATTACTTGTTTTTAATGATTTGTGTTGTGTAACTAAGATTTTGCTGGTACCTTGATGCAATTTTTTAGATATTAACCGGGACTAAGATTGTTCTTCATGGAAGACATCAATCCATCCAGATTGCATCATCTAGGCTGTCATTTGTTTCTATCTTCTGATGTCATGTTGCCTGAGATGTAATGTATAATTTTTTATGCCTTTTTTGCTTTCTTCACTTGTCTGCAATCTGAGAATGCAGAAAGATTTATGCTATTGAGTCATTAAATCTCGACATGATATACGCGACATGATATACCCTGGGAGCAATAATTTCCAGGAACATTTGGAACATTTCGTTTCTGAGCAGAAGAGCCGTGTTCTTTGATGACCTGGTAATCTGTTAGGTTTTATTAACACGTTCTTGTTTCCGTTCAGCCGATTTTGATGAGATTTCTAGTCCGACTGCCTGGGTTGGATGGTTGCTTTAGCTGTTTCACAGTATAAAATATCAATTTTGACGGTTTGTATTCGTTTTTTTAATAAAATAATAAAGATTTTTTATGAATACACACACTGTATAAATCAAACTAGAATGGTAAATAAATAAAACCGATTCACTTTATTTTCAAAAGCCGTGAGGTAATGGTGTCACCTTTAGAACTTGCATAGCAGGTTCCTTGGTTTGAATTACAACTAAAAGAATAAAATGACTAGTAAACAAGGAGAGGTTCCTTGGTGCGTCACCGCTCTTGGTCTGTTTCATCTCATTGTCTGAGACGGAGTTTTAGTCTGGAACCGGAACCGGTCCTACCCGAACCGACTGATATAGGTGGTTCCGATTTTTCAGAGAAAACGGAACCGAAACGGGTTCCACATTTACCTAACCAAAACCCGAACCGGGACTGGCTAAAAATATGACCATAACCGGAACCTGTTATTGACTTTGTTGACCAAAACCAGGGAACCGATTTGAAACCGGAACCGGTTCCAAAAAAAACACGATTTGCCCATCTCTACCAATGCCTCAATATGTGAGTGTGCGTTGAACCTAAACATAAATATATATAGTGTCATATGGAACCTTCATTACCTAGCCTCGTTGCATGGGTCTTACGATCAAGGAACCGAGTGAAGTAAAACCTGACCGGTTGCATAACCCCTAAAATTTACTTACTCGACTAAGCTTGATCTCAAACTTACACCTATGATCAACTTATGGTTCTTGATGTTTAATGGTTTTGATCCTAGCTCAATGTGATCATTTGTAGTGGTATGATAAAAACAAACACAGAGAAAACGGACTGAACCCAACAATGACCTACTTTTTTACTAAATAAACTCGATTCAAACGCCAAATCAATCACATTTAACCCTTCAAATATACTCATCCATAACCAACTCAAACACTATTAGATAACCCGAGTAATTTAAATGGAACCAATCTTATTCAAACTAATGGGTACAAGGTTCTGGTTTTTCAAATAAATTATAACCGGAACTGAAACTACCGGAACCGATTCCACCTTTATCAAACCAAAACAGAAATCACTCAAATCAGCAAAAAACCGATAAGAGTCGGTCAAAACCAATTCTAATTGAAACCAGAATCTGTTGAAAAAAAATGGTTTACCCACCACTACTCATAACTAAAATTATCTTTTGATTAATTACAAAAAATCTTATATATCATTCACAATTACACAACAAACAAAAGAAATTCAGAAAAGTCAAAGTCGTCCCGCTATTCAGTCAAGGGTTTGGACAAAGATAAAACTAGCTTCTAAAGAGGCATTCAACTAAGAGTTGCCACAATAACATTATTTTTATTTCTTACAAATGCAAAAAAAATGAATTACGAGCATACAAACAAACCATACTAACTCACATAATAAATTAATTTAACTAGAGACATACTTTTTAGAGTAAATTACATAAAACATCC
The DNA here is from genome assembly GCA_009363875.1 of Mikania micrantha. Lineage (NCBI taxonomy): Eukaryota > Viridiplantae > Streptophyta > Magnoliopsida > Asterales > Asteraceae > Mikania > Mikania micrantha. The sequence goes on from SZYD01001460.1 coordinate 93,585, forward strand.
TTTACGTTTATCTAATATTGCAGGTTTCATCCTTTATGTTTAAAAAGCGCCATTAACATCCTTTATGTTTACATTTTGTTGCAGATTACATCCTTTACACTAACTTCTGTTAGAAACTTATGTTAATTATTTTAAAATGACAATTTTGCCCTTCTATTTAAAGGACCAATAATGAAACTTTTATTATTTAATTATTTCCTTAAATTTAAAGGACCAAATCTAAAACTTTTATTTATTTAGTTTTATTTTTCTTTTCTTTTGAATTATTATTCTTTTTTTTAACATTTATTTTCTTTCTTTTTCTTTTTTTTACAACATTTTAATTTTATAAATTATTCTAAAATTAGTTTAACCAGTTTTTTTGAATATAAGCTTCAATAAAGAATTTTATTTTATTACATTTTTTTAATTTTCATTTGTTTAGTTAAGTTATTTACTTTTCTTATATTTTATATTTAAAACAATAAAGAATTTTATTTTATTTCATTTTTTTAACATAAATCACGAAGATGTAACAAAGCTCTAGGCAGTTCGAGAAGTTTGAGTGACAAATAGGAGATGCATTAGCACTATTAGGATTCTTGCTTTTGGTCCCAAAAGCCAAGGCATGAGGTGTGTGAATCACTTATGTGATATGTTGTTGAATGTACAACCAAATAAACTTTATTTACAACCAGAAGTTGCATCTTGCTCATCTGTTTTACATATCAGTTTTTTTTATTAAATAAACCTATCATATTTTCTTCGTCCCATTGGTTGTTTTTATATATCAGCCTCCTACTAACCTTAATGTTGACCCAAAAGTGCATGAGGCACCACCTCAAGGGTCCCAGAGGTGCATTCCTGATCGGCTGATCGCATTGTGTGCCTCATGAATCAGACAGTTCCTTTTAAACTAAATAGTGAAGTGGACTTAAATTCATCATTGTTTGTGTTGTTGATTAGATTATCTGTTTGATCCTTTTTAATTACTATTTACTTTGTTTCTACATTTGAAATTTATTTTGTTACATCTTCGTGATTTATGTTAAAAAAATGAAATAAAATAAAATTCTTTATTGTTTTAAATATAAAATATAAGAAAAGTAAATAACTTAACTAAACAAATGAAAATTAAAAAAAAATGTAATAAAATAAAATTCTTTATTGAAGCTTATATTCAAAAAAACTGGTTAAACTAATTTTAGAATAATTTATAAAATTAAAATGATGTAAAAAAAAGAAAAAGAAAGAAAATAAATGTTAAAAAAAAAGAATAATAATTCAAAAGAAAAGAAAAATAAAACTAAAAAAATAAAAGTTTCAGATTTGTTCCTTTAAATTTAAGGAAATAATTAAATAATAAAAGTTTCATTATTGGTCATTTAAATAGAAGGGCAGAATTGTCATTTTAAAATAATTAACATAAGTTTCTAACAGAAGTTAGTGTAAAGGACGTAATCTGCAACAAAATGTAAACATAAAGGATGTTAATGGCGCTTTTTAAACATAAAGGATGAAACCTGCAATATTAGATAAACGTAAAGGATGTTTTATGTAATTTACTCTACTTTTTATTTATTATTATTGTTATTGTTTTATTTATTTAATATTTTTTTTGTGTCAAATTCGTTGAGAGTTGTGATGGTAGTTTCAGTTTGGTTTCCCATTTAACTTCTCTTACAAGACAGAATTATTTTTTCCGAGACTAGACTGGTTTAATTTTGAAAAGACGACCTCTTCCATGTATTTGTTTGTGTTATAAAATAAATAAAAGTTAGATAGTCAAGAAGCAGATCCCTGTTTCACAATATCTCCACCGGAAAACTACCAGACGTCACGACCAACCACAACCAGAAGCAATAAACCATGGCGGTCGGAAAGGAAACGCCGGAGGAGGCGGTGGTGGTGGAGATATTTAAGCCTCGAAACGATACCAGAACCTACAGAAGAATAATTCTTCCCAATTCTCTTCAAGTTCTTCTCATCAGCGATCCTGATACAGATAAGGTTTATCTTTTATTCAGTCGATTTATCACTTTAAGGTTTTTTTTTTTAATTTTTATATTATTATCGTTTTCATCATCAGTTTACTTGTTTTGATCAACCGTGTCGAGTTCGCGGATTAATTTTTTTTTTTTTTTGTATGTTTGTCAGTGTGCCGCCTCGATGAATGTCGGTGTTGGTTCGTTTAGCGATCCTGAAGGTCTTGAAGGACTTGCTCATTTCCTTGGTGCGATTTATTGTTATATTTGACTGTCACTACTCACTTCTGCTGATTTTTGTTATTTTTGCAGATAATGTTTGTATGAGATTGAAAATGGAATTAACATCCAATACCTGCAGCTGTAGAATTACGTTGTTTGACGATTGCAAACTTGTGTTCTATATGAGAATTTTGCACATTGTAGCTTTAGGTCTAATGGATTAGTATATAACTATAAAACTAAAATTATTGAAATTGTCAAGAAAATATGGAAACCAATCAAAAAGGATAGATTAGAAATAATACGAACATAAGCAGTGACTTGGAACACATGAGATTTTTTTACAGTTTGTTTGAGATGTAATAAATTGTTTTCACTGTTGAAGACATGATTTTTGATCCACTGAATTACATTACCTACTTTAAGCACATGGTTTCGATTATAGTATGTATTGATACTTGTCTATAGTTATCGAACACTTTAAAGTTAAACAAATTAATCAAGACTTATGAGTCCAGTTGTCATTTAAATTAAATTTTTATTTTAACTGCAGAACACATGCTGTTCTATGCAAGTGAGAAGTATCCTTTAGAGGATAGTTATTCTACATACATATCAGAGGTACATTGCACCTTTCCGTTTTGCAGAACACAAGCTGTTCCGTGTGAAAAATGTCTTCACCCATGTTCATTTGTTCTTAAATGTTTGATGACTACATTCCATGAACATATGATCTCATACTTATTACTTTTCTTTTAATCGTTTGTTATTTTGTTAGCATGGAGGTCGTACCAATGCCTATACATCCTCTGAGCACACCAACTATTACTTTGATGTTAATGCTGACTGTTTTGAAGAGGCTTTGGACAGGTACTTGTGATTCTTCTAGGCAATTTTATAGTTGCTATTGTTGGACTAATCTTGTAAATACCCAATAGTCAAAGGGGCTAAAAGTTAGAAAGTTTGGTTTTTATTTGAGTTTTAAAGATTAGATTAGTTTGTTTAAATTAAGATTGTTTTAAGCAGATTTTTAGGGATAGAATTTAATTGTGTTTTATCTTTTGGTTTATTATAAATAGGCGTATAGGTTATTGGTTTTCTTTGTACCAGTTTTATTCAATAAAAGGTTTACTATTTTCTGGTTCATATCGCAAGCTTCTGTGTTTTTTTTTCTGGGTAAAATCATCGACCACAGGGGCTGGGAACATTTGATTTAGGGGCTGGTACCTTCAGCTATGTGGTGGTTTCAGTTTTGTTCTTGTTGAATTTTAGTAATGTTAATTTCTTAAATAGATTTGCGCAGTTCTTTATCAAACCATTGATGTCAGCTGATGCAACCACGAGGGAAATAAAGGCTGTTGACTCTGGTCAGCATCAATTTAATGGGTTGGTTGTGTAGTTACTTTATACATTTAAATTAATGAAGTTTTGTTCACATTCATTTTATACAGAGAATCAGAAGAATTTACTCGCTGATGCATGGAGAATAAATCAGGTAATATTGTTTCCACATATCAATGCTATATCAGAAGTTCTTTGTGAAGAGAAATCTGAAACTCTAGCATCTTTGGCTTAATCATATTTTGTAGCTGCAAAAACATCTTAGTGCAGAAGGTCATCCATACCACAAGTTTAGTACAGGTTGGCTTTTCAAGTTCCTTCTTGCATTGTTTTGCAAAAGTTTATTACATTGTATATCAAATGTCATCTTAAGTTTTATGATCTAAAGAAAACTTCATCGCAATCACAATATCTGCATTCTAGTTTCAAATGTGTAGAGCCAAGTGTAGTGTGGTGGTGTGGTATGCATGTGGAATCTCTGTCACAGTTATATAGAGAATTTTATCTAGTTTTCTATATCTAGTTTACTAGAAAACCAGGGGTGTTTTCTGTCTATAGAAAACTACTGAAAATTCTGAAAGCATGTTCAAATGCATTTTCCATATTAATAAATTGGGATAATTCTGTCAATGTGTGACCTAACAGAAAGGAAAGCAAAGCAGAAATCAAATTTGTCAAGGTTTTACCTGTGCTAGCATGGCAGAACATGAAGTCGGCGAGCTGAGAAGCTCGTTTACTCCTGGAAATTAGGGCAGATTTTGTAGAATTAAAAACATTGGTAATCCTCTACAAAGGAAAGGAGTAGAAACACTAAATCCGTGCTTTCTTAATTATAGCCAATCAGCCATAAAGTAGAAAATGAGTTATCTTTCTTCGATGAAAAGTTTGCATTAAAACATCTGATTTGAACATGTTTTCTTATTTTCATGTCTGCCTAAAAAACTTTTCTGTAAAACACCTCTCTGTTTTTCCACAACTAAACACTCTTCCCTAGATAACATGTATTTCATATCACATGTCATGAATAGGGAACTGGGATACACTTGAGGTAAAGCCAAAGGCAAGAGGGGTAGATACAAGGGATGAACTCCTGAAATTTTACAAAGAAAATTACTCAGCCAATCTCATGAATTTAGTCGTGTATTCGAAAGGTATGCATGTGTCAGATTTCTGTAGTCTTATTGATGTAATTTATGAGCTCGTTAAGTCATTATTTATATCATGATCTTTAGAAAACCTGGATAAAATTGAGAGCAGTGTGCTTAGCAAATTCCAAGAAATAAGAAATATTAACCGCGATCATCTTAGATTCCCTGGTCAACCCTGCTCCTCTGAACATCTTCAGGTATTTACAAAAAGAATGTTTGTTTTTTAGTTTGTTAGTCTGCTTGTATGACAATTTTCCTTCTTTCACTTTTCTAAGTGTATCAAAATTAACAAAATCTGATTACTGTGTAATAATATAGTTCCCATGTTCTTTTGAACATTTGAGGTTGTTCTTGTTTTGTTTCATTTGGTTCTTAGGTTATTGTTAAGACTGTCCCTATAAAAACTGGCCACAAGCTGAGAATTACATGGCCAGTTACACCTGGCATTCATCATTACATGGAAGGACCAAGCAGATATCTTGGCCACTTGATTGGTCATGAAGGAGAAGGATCCCTCTTTTATATCTTGAAAAAGCTGGGTGAGTTTTCACATTGTTTAAAAGTGTCTCGTGTCTCCCTCCTTCATCTTGTGTGCGTAACAGGTGTATGTATTCAGTTTATTATATTATACTTGCAATACAATTAACAAGTTATTTTAGTTTAAACTGAGTCTTCTATGCAAAAGGACTTGTATCAGACTATTTGCAATCTGCATAAATATATCATTATATCATTTGGTTCCTTGGTGATTAGACATGAAATTCATTGCAGGTTGGGCAAATAGTTTATCTGCTGGTGAATCCGACTGGACTATGGATTTCTCTTTCTTTAAAGTGGTCATTGATTTAAGTGATGCTGGTCATGGTCAGTGTTTCTAGTCCCCTGTAGATGTGTGGATGTTCATTCTTGAAGTTGTTTGTTTGATATTGGTTATATTTTATTGCATATTTCTTTGATCCGAACATCAATTTCAATATATATTTCATGTAACGTGTCATGGGACTAACTGTTTTTTACCTGAAAACATTAGCAAATGTTAAGCATATCATTGGACTCCTATTCAAATACATTTTGCTCTTGCAACAATCTGGTGTTTGCAAGTGGATCTTCGATGAGGTACACATGCTTAATCTTTGCTGTGTATGTTTGTGTTTAAGCGCCTTATGCTCTGTTTGAGTCTTGAGGTCGAATGTTTGCATAACATATTAATTTTTTGGCATTTAAATTTTGTAAACTGCCATCTATCCTTACTTCTAACAATCATTTTATATGTAAACTGCAACCTAATTGTTTCTGTGTTGGTTATTTATACAATCTTATTGGGGTTTTCATATTATTTGACAAGCTTCTTAAATATTCAGTTGTTCCATGTTGTATTGGACTATTGGTTCTTATTTGGATTTTTATATTATGCTGCATGCTTTTCCAAGACCTAACAATGCTATATGATATGTTATTTAAAGCTTTCAGCAATCTGCGAGATGACTTTTCATTATCAAGATAAAATTCCTCCAATTGATTATGTGGTTAAATGTTCATCAAATATGCAGGTATTTATAAGCCATTAAATCTCATTTGTCATTAAAATCTGTAAAGTTTTAACCATGAAAGTTCTATGAAGGTGTTACTGATGTAGTTAATTAGTTATTAATTTCCAATTACATACAATATTATGATAGTTAATTAATAATATATATATTTGTGGCTGGAATATTGATAGAAAAGAACAAATGTTCCATGAATCTGACCTCGATTATTTCTATTTTTCCATTGTTGCATATTTTTAAGAATATTTGTTGAAGGCACAAGACACATGCTAGGTGCAAAGGGGGAGACTTGGGTCTAGGACTCAAGATATAAACAAGGGACATAGCATAAACAATTAAACATACCTTTTTTAGGGATTTTAGACATGTTTTAGGCTTGTTTAAAGGTAGTTTAGGTTATAGGCCGATTCCAAACCATTTTTTAAAGTTTCAAGAAAGTTTAGTTGGAATTTGCAAATGTTTGTCAAAACTTTGTTGGAGCTTCGCCCATCACAAGGCATATGTCTAGTGTCACACCTTGCTCGAGAGCCTAGATGTACGTCCAGAGGGCTTTTGACAACATAGGTTTTAATATCATTTTATTCTCCATTCTGTCCAAGAGTTAAGCAAAGTTATAATTACATATTATAAGAACTAATTGTGATGTTTTCTTAATCTAATGATTATTTTGAACATGATAGTTATATCCCTTAAAAGACTGGCTGGTTGGATCATCTTTACCGTCTAATTTCGCCCAGGCATTATACAGTCTATGCTAAATGAGCTCACACCAAACAGTGTGAGGTAACTATTAATGATTCTTTACGTATGAATTTATTTTAGTTTTCTCCTGCAACTTTGGTAATAAATTTGTAATAATATAAAAAACCATAATTCAAGCTTTATGTAGAATATACCTGCAAAATAAAAAATCATCAGTAAATTAAATTAATATGCTTTCTCAGTTATTTTTTTTCTTCTCTAGAATATTTTGGGAGTCGACAAACTTTGAAGGACATACTGACCTGACAGAGCCATGGTATGGAACTGCATATTCTGTTGAGAAAATCAGCAGTTCCATCATTCAGGTTTGAATATGCATGTTTATGTTGTTTTTGACATTTTTCTTGCATAAAGTATTGAGTTTTTAATATTATATGGGAAAATTACAGGAATGGATGGATAAAGCTCCTGAAGAACATCTCCATTTGCCAAGCCCTAATGTGTTCATACCTACTGATTTATCAATTAAGAATGTCCAAGAGAAGGTTTGATTGGTGTTGTAATTCTAGTGAAATTTGATATTTTGAATTTTGGCTTTCGTGGTCTCTGACTTTTTAAACAGGTGAATCTTCCAGTTATGTTGAGGAAATCATTATATTCAAGGTTATGGTATAAGCCTGATACAACATTTTCCACTCCTAAAGCTTATGTTAAGCTAGATTTCTACTGTCCCTTTGGTGGCAACTCGCCTGAAGCAAATGTTCTTACTGACATTTCAATACGGTTATTAATGGATTATCTGAACGAATATAGTTAGTCACAACACTTTCTCAACTTGATTATAATTTCATATATAGTACATTTATTTATATGCAACTGTGATATTTTTGGTTATTTTCTTAATTTTTTCTTATTTGTATATTTCAGCGTACGATGCTCAGGTTGCTGGTCTTTATTATGCCATTTCTCACACAGATAATGGTTTTCAGGTAAACAATTTCACATTTGTGTTAGTGTGACCAACTAATGAGATACAACAAGTCATGCAAGTTTTTTTTTATCATCATTATTTATGTCATACACTAAAACCATGTAGAAATTATATTTGTTTTGATACAAGAATTCTTGACCTTAAAACTGAAAGATGTTGAGTATTTAACATATGCATTAGTAAATTTGTTGTTTCCTGCCTAAAAATAATTATTTTTTAATTTTGTATTGTATTAAAATCTTCTCTTGAACTTACTCTTGTAAGCTTATTATTGCTTTTTATAATATGTCAGGTGACTTTGACTGGATATAGTCACAAGTTAAGGATCTTACTTGAAACAGTAATTAAGAAAATCACAACTTTTGAAGTAAAACCTGACAGATTCTATGTGATCAAGGTATCTTTGACTTAATTACATGTGTTGACTACCCACTGTTCTCATATCTCTTTTTAAATTGTAATTGTTTCTCCTTTTTTGGCAGGAATTAGTCACAAAACAATATGAAAATTTCAGGTTTCAACAACCATATCAGCAGGCTATGTATTATTGCTCTTTACTTCTAAAAGATCAGTCATGGCCTTGGAATGATGAGCTTGAAGTTCTTTCTGTACTTGAACCTGAAGATTTATTAAAATTTTATCCTCAAATTCTATCAAGGACCTTCATAGAGTGCTATGCAGCAGGTTAATTTTCTACAATATGATTTTGTTTCTTTTTTTCCCTCCATTTTACAAATTAAGCTTATTTTGTTTATTTAAATACCAGGGAATATTGAATCAAATGAAGCTGAATTAATGATTCAACATGTCGAAAATGAATTTTTCAAGGGTTCCAATCCTGTATCTCAAGCTCTATTCCCATCACAACATCTGGCGAATAGGATCGTTAATCTTAAAAAGGGTTAATTATTGCTACACCAAAGAAGGTCTGAATCGAAGTGATGATAATTCAGCTCTTCTTCACTACATTCAGGTAGGGTTGAGAGATCATATAACATGGAATCTTATTAACCACTGTATATTATATGTTTAGGCTACAAGGAATAATCCTTGATAGTTTATCACATATTGCCTTGTATGATAGGTATAAAAGCTAGTATTTATTGGGTGTATGTATACATATGTAGGTGCATCAAGATGATTTTAAGTTAAATATTAAACTTCAGCTTGTTGCTCTTATTGCTAAACAACCAGCTTTCCACCAACTTAGATCAGTTGAGCAACTTGGTTACATCACCGTGCTTATGCAGAGGTATATGAGGTTTCTTATATTTTTATACATGAACGCGATTTTGTTTTATATTAAACAATATTATTATACAATGGATTGAATAATATAGGAATGACTCTGGCATTCGTGGAGTGCAGTTCATCATACAATCTACTGTAAAGGTAGACAATTTTTTTTCTTCTTATTTTCCTAGGGAGAGACACTTTTTACTCATCCTGTTTCTGGATTTAACAGGGCCCTAAACATATCGAGTCAAGGGTTCAAGCATTTCTTCAGATGTTTGAGAGTAAATTATATGATATGCCTGATGATGAATACAAGGTTGGATTTTTCTTTTCTTTCCCTTCTCTCTTTTGCCGTATTGAATTCTTTACAAGTTAGAATGATGTACTAGCCATATTAGCTTTTCTTGGCAACCAGTGTTTTTTTTCTTTGATACAACTAGAGGGGGGTTCATGGTCTGCTTTGGCCAGTTTTAACAAAATTCCCCGGCCAAACCACTAACTGCGGTTTCATGAAATGACTAAACTAACTAGCTGAGTTGGTTGTATTAGACTAGATAATATTAGCATGTGTATATGACAACCATTGTATAGTTGAGACCATTGCCATGGTTGAGGAAATGGAACCCATGGCTGTTGTGGTAGTAATTCTGACCAGCTGATGAAGCACGACCTTTTGAGCGACCGCGGCCTCTCCCACACCACTACGACCACCACGCCCCTCTGAAGTGAATCTTACGAGGCTGAAAGACGCTTCTTCTTCTTCGTCATCCTTGCTGCCTCCGACCAGCCCCTACCTGCTTCCGATCAGTACTCTCTGTTGCTTCCAGCACCTTCCTGCTTCTGATATCACCCTGTTGCTTACGATTTATGGCAGAAAAACCTCCCCCTCTCTTCTCCAATGGCTACTCCTCTACATACATCCCGCCGTTACCGTTTCTAATATACGCAACTTCATCCCCATCATCTTAGAGATGGAGAATGCGCAATACACATCTTGGTCGGAGCTATTCAAGATTCATTGTACTGCATATCAGGTGCTCGATCATATCCTTCCGGTTACACCTACAGCCGCCGATAAAGCAGCAACCGAGAAGGAAGGGACCGATCCTTTGTGGACACGATTAGATGCCATTGTTAAACAATGGATCTATGGCACAATCTCAAACGATCTTCTGCACACCATTCTGAAACCGAATTCCACTGCTGCGCAAACGTGGAAATCGTTAGAAAATATTTTCAGGATAACAAACTTCTTCTCGGGCTCTCTATCTCGAAAACAGTTTCTCCAACACCAAGTTGAATGCTTTTCCCACTGCTTCGCTTACTGTCAGGAACTGAAAACTATTGCTGATCAACTCGCGAATGTTGATTCTCCTATCTCCACAACCGACTTGTTCTACAACTGATTGCTGGTCTACAGGGTAGTAAACTTGATGCTGTTGGCATGATGATCCAACAAACTCACCCTCTTCCGGAATTTTACGAGGCTCGTTCTCGTCTCGTTCTTGAAGAGACTCGGCGGCTCAACAATCACCATCTGACACCGGCTTTACTTGCTGCAACCAATGGCTCCACAAATCTACATCATCCTCCAATAGGTCTACATCTCAGCCCCATGTCTTCCCTGGCAACCGAGACTTCAATGACTCACGCCAGTACATTCCAGGTCGCGCGGACAGTCAGATTCACGTGTATATATATCAATTACAAATAAATTTACACTACACACCCTCAACTATACAATGGTTGTCATATACACATGCTAATATTTATCTAGTCTAATAGGTTGGCCGGACTTGACAGTCTAAGCAGTTTCACGGTTTACAGTTTGGTTTTGACCATAGATTTGTTTTTACAAAATCACTAGTCTGTATTCAATATAATTAAGATGGTTCTTGAATAAAATATATCATATACACAACTGCACCTTCCAAACTGGAAAAAAAAAATAAGGGGAAACAGAAAAGGTCAAATGGTCTGTTTGGTTTACACAGCAGGTTCCAAGTTCCAAAGTTTTGTTAAATTGTTAAACCACCAACCTACCAAGACTGAACTCTGACCTAACCATATAAATCTCAAACC
>SZYD01001461.1:0-47804 GCA_009363875.1 Mikania micrantha
TGTTATATTGTTGTTTTTAGGTAGAGTTTTGTCTAAACATGTAATCAGAGAGTTCATATAAGCTTGTGTCAAACTCTATTTCTAATCCTGAGCTTAACTTAATATTTTGCAATTGAGTTTGGCTCCACTCTTATTATTTGGTAATTGGTTATTTTAATTTTAGAGTAAATTACCGATATGGTTCTATTGGTTTGTTATATTTCTTTTTTGGTTATTATGTTTTATAAATTCTTCATCTGGCCTAAAACTTTAGACATTGGTAACACATATAGTCCTTATGTCACCAAATTATCTTTACATAACTGACCAAATTACTCTAACATAAGGGTTATATGTGTTACAATTGTTTAAATTTTGGAATCATATGAGTAATTTATGAAACCTAGGGACTAAAAGTGAAATACTAACAAACTACAAAGACCATGTCGGTAATTTACTCTTAATTTTATTAGATACTAATACTATAATATTAAGATTGTTTTGCTTTATGAGGCATTTTCGAGTTCAATAAGTGAAGATCAAGCTTGAAGACATCAAATAAACGAGCTTTCTTTTTTTTCTTTACATTTTTTATTATTTATGAACTCGGGCTTAGATTTGTTTGTGCTTGGCTATGGTAGAGACCTTTAGCAAAGTCTTTATTATTAGTTTATATTTATGCAAATTGAATTTCAATAATCTAAATTATGACATATTAATCGATAATAATCTTATTTACAATCTGATTAATGATAATCCAACTTTTGTTAGCAAGGACAAATTTAATAGTTTAATCATTAAAGATTTACACTCAATTTTGCTTACAATTTGCATAGTGAACAAAATAGAAAAGCATAAAAGTAAAATCGAGCAAAAATCAAGTCTAAACCGACCATAAATCTTCGATACTTAGGTTTCCCCTACAAACAAAAGTGAATTAGAATTATAACATAGTTTGAATTTTTAAACCCAATTTGTCTTATTAATATTAGCTTTTTAAAAAAAGACAGTTTAATAGTTTATATATTATAGCATCTCTAAAATATAGAATACAGATGCTCTTAGTACGGGGAATTCAAAACTTGAATGATATTTGTTTTTTCTGGACGGCTAACTAAACAATCGTAAAGTATTTTGTGCGTGCCTTCAATGGCTAAGCTAAAGGATGTTCGAGCTGGCTACTAGTTCAGACGGACGGAGCTCATAGCCCACCAGCCACCAATTTCCGAAAAAAACCCGACCCAAGCACCCGCTCAAAGGTACGACAGTGAATGGCCGGTAAAACCGGGTGAGATCAAGATTAGGTGATGTGACAGGTTGCATGACAATACGAGCCGTATAGCACATGTTGTTAATATCAATCAGTAATCTCTCGAATTAAAGTGGTAATTACAGATAAAACCAATTAAGGCACACAAGAAATGTTTTATAGGATGAAAGCAAGAGAAGATAACAAACGAATTTAGAAATTGGAGGAGGTTTTGTTCGTGCCTCAAAAATTCGTTATCTGTGTTTTATTGTTTTGATTGTGACTTGGGAGTAAGACTTGCACAAATAAACTGGTTCGGTTTTAAAAACCGGTTAACTGTAGGTTTGGGATTTTGACCGTTGGAATAAGTTTGGAACCGATCTGAACCGGTTCCTAAACCGGTTTCCCAAACCGGTTTAACGGCTAGATCGAGCATATGACCGTTTTTTGGAAAAAATAGCTGTTGGGGGTGTTTTTGGACCCTTTTTTTGGTGTTTTTTTGGCATCTTAGACCCCATAAGTTTAGTATAAAGAGGTAGTTGGGAGTATTTTCGCTTATAGTGTCGATGCGGTTCGGGAGCAAATGGCGCAATTCATGATTCAACAAGGTTTGTCATTTAACCACTTCGACAACCCTCGTCTACTCGACTTATTCAACAAACTCTTCAACCATGTTCTCACAACGTAAGTCGTTCTACCCATTAGAAGAGATTGTTTAAAAATGTTGAAAAAAAAGCTAAAAATGAACTTATTTTGGGTTTTTGAAACTTACAAACCACAGCGTAGTTTAATTTGTGTGTTTGGTCTGCTCCACATGGTTCACCCGATTAGTACATTTGTGTTACCACTCATTGGGTACAGCCCGATACGTGGTAATTAATGAATCGTACGGTCGCGTTTGAGTTATTTGACTATCCTCACACGGGTGAAAATGTATTTTATGTTTTAGACAAAGTTATAAAAACTTTTAAATTGAAAAAAAAAAACATTTTCAATCTCATTTGATAACGCGTCGAATAATACGCGTGCGGTCCAATAACTAATTTTAAAATATAAACCTATTTGCGAAGGTATTTTTTCATAGTCGATGTGTTGCACACATCAATAATTTGGCGGTTCAAGACAGGATTAAAACTATTGAAGAAACAAAAGATAAACTTAAACAAATGTTACACGACATTTTTAGCTCAATCAAACGACATATTATGTATTGTCATTTTTGTAAAGAATCGAATGTTAGATACCTATGTCCAAATTGGGACGTAACAACTAGGTGGGATTCGACATGAAACATGTTTGAGAAAACTATACAAGAAAAAGATAGTTTGACTGTTTACCATAATCTTTTGCGCAAAATGGTCGGTGTTGAAGCATTTAATTCAACGTCAAAGGAATTAAAAATAAAATAAAAACAAAAACAAATAGTCAAAATGCTTTATGTTTTTAAAACCGCAACAACATTTTTATCCGGTGTCTATTATCCAACAAGTTCTTTTTATTTAACCAAATTTATTTAATGAGTTCAAAATTGAATGAATTGTCTTTTAGACCAAACCTTTAAAATATTTCAAAGATTTGCCACCGTTATTACTTGTGCCACCGCTTTAAACCCTTGCGTAAATGTTGCGGGGTTTGAAACTTTACTTGAAAAAATTTGTTACGATTTAGATTTACATGATGAAGATCCATTTTATGTGACATGGGGAGGATGTGACACCCCGTAATTTCCAGGTCAGCAACTTATTTATTTAAATATTTATTTAAATGCCTTATGTACACGTGGCACTAGAATTAGATTAATTTAGTGTGACACGTGGCACGACAGTACAAACACGACACCTGACTAGATAATTCATGGAATTATCGACAAACAACACACCGTGTCAAAACCTCGAACGTTTGGTGAACATCAAGCACATTGTGTAGCACAACACTCGAAACACTCACACATTAAACTAGAATTTCGAACAAGGCCAACCGATAGTTCGGAAGCGTGAAAACGGCGACGAACGGATCAAATCCATTAAAATAGGCTTATTGGCTCTCCAGGAGGCCCATCGCGGTACGCGATGGCCCAACAGGAGCATCGTCGCGGTACGCGACCAACGTCGCGAAGAGTTGACTCCCTATTTCTTCGCGTAGCGTGAAGCATCTTTCTGGCCTACCTCCCCGGTACGCGACGGTGTCAGACGGCAAATCTTTATAAAACCAAGACACCATCATCACCAGCCACCCTACATTTCACTTCTCGAGTCCAGACCACTCAATACTCTCTTCTTCTTCATCTGGAAATCACTTGGAAGCCATTAGAGATCACTTAGGAGCTTAAGAAGTTGTGATTGAAGCTTGGTGTTCACTTAGGAGCTTGGAAGGTCGCCATCCCACTTCATTGCTGCTAAGAACAAGCTGCCCAGAAATCTTGGAGGCTGCAAATATCATTTCTCATCGATCTCTGAGCATTTGAGGTAGTTCTATGGCTTATGTACACCTTAATCACTCACAAACACACATGCATGTGTTAAATCACACATGCAAGTTCACATAGACACACATGCACGAATTTCTTTATCTTTGGATCTGGTTTGCTAGTTTTACTATGTTTCTTGATGATTTATGATGATACCATGGTGATTTGTGATGATCCATGAATTGTGTAAGTATAGACTTCATGTTTTGAACAAATGATGATGAAATATTTGCATGCATGTATGATCCATGACCATTGGGATGATTTTGAATGTTGGTAGTGTGTAATGATGAGTTAGAAGGATAACTCATGGTTGGATTTGTTTAAATAAAATGGTCAAGATGTTGATTTTTGATAAAACTTTCCATTATTAGTAACTTTTTATTTGTAAAATGGTGTTATAGATGAATGGTGAGCATACATGCATGTGGATTTGCTATTAGGATGATAATATGATGATTTAATTATTTAGAACATGGTTTTGATGATGTTTATAGTCATATTGTCATTGTTACTTTTTTAGTAACTTTTTGGGGCAAGATGATGATAAGTGATGAATTGGCTTGTTAACTGTTTACATGATGATAAGTAGCATAATATGATGATTGGTGATATAAGAATTGTTTAGAAATGTTAAAATGGTCATTTTATTGCAAAAAACAACAAAGTTACTATTTATAGTAACTTTATTTTTAGAAAAACCGATTGTAAACATGAGGGTGATTCGAGCATTCTAAATGGCTTAATATGTTATAACATGATGATTAGATGCTAAGTTAAGATGGTTTCCGATGTTACGTATGCTATAAATGGAAACTTTCCATTTTAGGAAACTTTTATATACTAACATGCTATAAACGATGTATATGACTTCGTATGATGATGTGTTATGTGTTAACATGATCACGTAGGACAAATGAGCATGCTAGAACTATAAAACCGATATACTTTGTGAACTTTCCAAAAATGGAAACTTACTATAAATAGTAAGTTATCCATAGACGCGACTTGCTCGTTTTGCACACGACGGAGCACTTACAACGATTGCTACACGATTCACATTCACAAACCGTCACACGGTTCACCAACGGGTCGTTGACTTGACACGGTCAACTCTGGTCAAACACGGTCAATGTGGACTAACACAGTCAAACACGGTCAATGTGGACCAACACGAGCAAACACGGTCATTGTGGACCAACACGGACAACATGAACAACCAGGGTTGTTGGATACAAACACGACAGCACTAACACAACACTACACGGTCACATACACGAACTCACGTACGGTGTACGATATAGGTTGCCGGTGACCGACACGTACTACTACATCAGGAGTTTACGCTTGAGTTGCTTTTTCATCACTAAAGTGAGTTTACGGGCCCCTCTTTACTCTTTTTCAAACGCTTTCAAATAGGGGAGAATACTAGTTTGCGCGAGTCAAACATTTATTACTGTACAAACATATTGGTGTATGCTGGTTATTGGATAAACATTAAGTGTTGAACTCGTATTAAGCCCTCACAAAGTCTTACCGTTAATGTACGAACAACGTGTAGATTTGGGATGGATCCATTAGGGAATGACTAACCCCACGAGGCACAATGTTGACTGGATGTCATAACCCTGTGCAAATTCTGACCTAACTTGTTTATTAACGAGGCATAGCGGAGGCAAGGACAAACAAGTCTAGTTCGGTAGTGACGCACTGACACTTTGGGCCTAGGGCTCGGTACTAACATTGATAAACAGCATGACACACTTTCTTACTATATATATGTATATCAAAACCTGTGAACTCACCAACCATTGTGTTGACACTTTTTCTAAACTTGTATTCTCAGGTAACTGACAGGCACCCGAACAGAATGCACGTATAAGGGATGAGCAATTAGGATCCTCATGCATCCTTTCTTTGTGTCATTTGAGAACAATTTGTTTTATGTTATGTATTGATGAAATGTTTTGGTCTGACAATTTCTGATTCCGCTGCAAATGTTAAACTTATTTTATTTTCCGCTGCTATGAATTACTTTTCCGCTGCTAACCATTTTGTTACGTGTATGTGTCAACATGGGATTTGTAAACGCATATAGAGGTGTTCTATATGACCTTGAGCTGTGATTCTGGACACGTCACATCCACGTGGACATACGCCACGAGTGGGAATTTGGGGGTGTGACACTTGACTCGCAAGTCAAGATTAGAATGCGGTTTCAATAGCCCAAATGCCCTCTATAAGGTCAAAAGATGACCCATTAGATATATCATTGTTACCGTTGGCTTTGTACAGCTAGTGATCATGCTAGAATATTGAATTTAGAATATCACCACAAAGTTTAACACATATAGCATTGAATCATACAGATAGACATAGATTAGAATCTCACATAGTTTAAGGAAATTGAAATTGAATTTGAATAATGCATACATGTTACAACCAAAGCTTAAAAAAGAAAAAAAGGATTATGAATACTCACATAGTATGATTGATGATTGACTTCTTAATTGTAGTTTATACGAAGACTTACTCGGTTCCTATAACATAATGAGTTCCGTTTGAATTTGTATACTTGCTATAGTTTATGTAGTTGTGTTTGTGTTCTATTTGTCGGCATTTTATTAAAAAAATTATGTCTTACTTATACTTGAAATATAATTTTATAATTCCTTGAAATTACTAAGTATCGGATTTTATAAAAATTTCGTCATTATAACGACACATTTGGGGAAAGTTACCATTTTGCTTAGCAACTTCAAAACTCATAAATTATATTAACATATATAAATATATACTTACAATTATATACATATATCACATCATTCAAGTGTGTATATGAAATATAGACACATTTATATATGTGAAAATAATAAATATTTATGTAAAAATGTTTGAGTTTATAAAACAGCTTTTGGACAGATTTTGTCCGCTTGTTCGGATGAACTTTAAAAATAGGATTCGTTTGAATAAAATTATGAAACTTCACACTCTATTATTTTAAGGTGTTCTGAATAACTTTCATTTAGAAAACTTTTCGTGATTTTGCTTGTAAATGGGTCAAAACAGTCACATAAGTATAAGTCCTTAAAGTTTCTGTTTTAACAGATTTAGTCCAGTGAGTTTCGATTGGTTTTTGACATAGTAAACCTTTGAGTTAAATTATGAAAATCTCCAGTCTACTATTTTAAGATGTTATGAACAACTTTCATTTAAAAATTTTTCATGATTCGGACCTTAAGTAGGTCAAAACAGCACCACAAGTCAAAGAGTACAAATTCGTGCACTAATCTTGTGAAGGCTGTTTGGGGTATCATTTGGTCGAGTTAGAAGCTGTATAAGTTGTACATGGAAAGCTAACACAGTGAACTTAGTCATAGAACTTGAGTTTGTTCCATTTAAAGTTGTTATGACCATTTTATGACTCTTTAAAGTCGTGACAACATTCTACCAGAATTTTAGAGGGCAAGATTATTACTTAATAATAGTTTCACCAAGCTTTAAATCACCAAACGTATATGTAATGGGACTAAGAATGTAAAATCATTCCTTGGTCTCAGCTATGGTTCTTAGATTATTCCTAACTTGGATTCATATGTGTATATGCATACATACATACATACATATATATATATATATATATATATATATTTATCATACTCACACATACATACATACATACATACATACATACATACATACATACATACATACATACATACATACATACATACATACATACATACATACATACATACATACATACATATGTGTATAGGATTGGCATCATATAATAACCCACCCTTATTGTGTTAACCGAAATAACCGGTCAAGATCAACCCGAATCTTTTGTTTTTTTATTTCAAATTATTTTTTTACATGTACAAGAGTATGCTATTTTGTGTGTTTGTGCAAATTCTTTTTTGTTTGAGATCCTACATCACTGTAAGTTGCCTTACAGCAGTGTAATATTTTACTGCTGTAAGGCAACTTACAGTGATGTAGGATCTCAAACGAAAAAGAATTTGCACAAACACACAAAATAACATACTCTTCTACATGTAAATAAAGAAATTGAAATAAAAAAAACAAAAGATTCGGGTTGATCTTGACGGGTTATTTCGGGTTAACACCATCCCCTTTTTGCGCATTACCAACATTTGGATTTTCAGAAATAGTTAGCCAAGATCTAGCCAACGCAACCTCTTCTTCATTGGTGCAACGCTAGGCCGGTTCTTTCTTTCTCGTTGGCCTAACCGGTTCTTCTTCTACCGATTCGACTTGAACACTTTTAATATGTTCACTTGAATCCGAGTCATCTTGATTATGGTCACGATAGTCTACACATAAAAATAAACGTTAAAAATAAACATATAAAAATAAATGTATAAAAATCATGGTTGTAAAAGTCGCTAGGCGCTAGTCGGGCGGCGAGGTACCGCCTAGGGATTAATCGGGATTAATCGGATTGGAATTTTTATATGTAATTTTACAAATATATATTATATACACACATCAATATCAATAATTTAATATAATACTTCAAATAATTTTAAAAAATATACTTAAATATACTAAAAAAAGTACTTTAAAGTGCAAACTTAAACACTGAGTTCAAAGTTTAGAGATAAATTTCGATGTTAACTGCTTGGATTCGATGTTTCAGAGACATATTAAAGATTTTTGATTGAGAAATGTCTAAATAATCATGAAATTGGTCCCCTTTTACCATAAAAAAGTCAAAAAAAGCCAAAAAAGTGAAAAAAAAATAAAAAACTGATCGGGCCGCCTAGGCCGCCTAGCACCGCCTAGCGCCTAGGCACCGCCTAGGCCAAAAATTACACAGTAAGTGGGCGCCTAGCGCCTAGGCGCCGCCTAGGCCGATTTTTACAACACTGATAAAAATAAACGTATAAAAATTACCATGAAGTGGATATTGTTGTTGAAAAGTTTGTTGATCGAATTGTTGATAACTTTGTTGATCTTGTTGAAAAGATTCCTACCACCGATTAAATTGTTGTTGAGTGCCCGGTAAATATTGCAAATATTGAGACGGGTTCATTGGATCATAGTAGAAGTTTGGTTGATTCGGAGATGACATTTGTGGACGATACCCGGGTGTGTTGAACGGGTTCATTTGAGCAGTTTATATATATTTTTTTTGTTGTGGTTTTCTCAATTTTTTGCTTGACGACCCACCACGTGATGAACCTCCTTCCATTTTGCTTCAAAATTTTATAAATTTTGTGTATATAATGTAGAAGATGAGAGAAAAGTGTGAGATTTTTGGTTGTTTAAAGTTGTTTAAATAGGATTAAAATTGGAAAAAAGTTTTTTTTTAAGAAAAAATTCCAACAGTCATATGCCCCAACGGTCGAATTTAACGGTCCACTTTTTCTCCCCAAGCTCGGCCTCAATCGGGGAGCTCTTCCCACTTATCCCCGAGCCGAAACCGGGGGCACGGTGTTCCCGGCCGGCCCAGTTTCGATTAAGCCTTCCCCGGCCGTTTCCCGAGTCCCACTCCGTGTCCTCTAATCAAATCATAAACTAATAATTATTAAAAACCCTAATAAAACCTTAAACTAATCAAAACAACTAATAATTAATAAAACCTTAGACTAATCAAATCATAAACTAATAATTAATAAAAACCCTAATAAAACCTTAAACTATTCAAAACAGCTAATAATTATTAATAAAACCTTAAACTAATCAAATCATAACCTTAAACTATTCTTTTAATAAATATACATATAATACAATTAGTTTAAATGCTAGTTTAAGTTTTGATTGGTTTAACCAATGATGTCTTATCCTAGTGGTAAGATGGAGGTATGCGGAAGTGATAGAAGCTACAGGTCCTGAGTTCGATTCTTGATCTCATCCGGTTTTACCGACATTCCACCGTCGTGCCTTTGGGCGGGTGCTTGGGTCGGGTTTTATTCGGGAATTGGTGGTTGGTGGGCTAGGGGCTCCGTCCGTCTAGACTAGTGGCCAGCTTGGGCATCCTTTAGGCATTGGGGGCCGCGTACGGAGTACTTGGCAGTCGATTAGTTGGCCGTTCAAAAAAAAAGTTTTGATTGGTTTAAGGTTTTATTAGGGTTTTTATTAATTATTAGTTTATGATTTGATTAGTTAAGGTTTGATTAGTTTAAGGTTTTATTAGGTTTTTATTAAATAATAGCTTAAGTTTTGATTGGTTTAAGGTTTTAATTTAAGGTTTGATTAGTTTAATGTTTTATTAGGGTTTTATTAAATAATAGTTTAAGGTTATGTTTTGATTAATTTAAGGTTTTATTAGGGTTTTTATTATTTATTAGTTATGATTTGATTAGTTTAAGGTTTTATTAATTATTAGTTGTTTTGATTAGTTTAAGGTTTTATTAGGGTTTTTATTAAGGGCCCAACTAAACATACACCACCCCCATTATCGGTACACCAGCCAGCGGTCTCGCATACGCCCGTATAGGCCTTATATGGGCGTATAAAGTCAGTCAAACCGACAAAAGCTGCTAAGGCTGACATGTCAGAAGTAATGTAAATCTATACGGTCGTATAAGGTATATACGGGCATATAGTTTCTTTGAATTTGAAGAATATTTTCCTTGACGCGACTAAATATTCCTCGATAAACGTGGTGTAATTATACGACGTGATATAAGATTCCTCGATTTACGTGTTACAAAACTATATATATATATATGATCGATCAATTACTTTTACAAACAAACGAATCAAACGAATTAAAGTTTTTCTGTATTACTTCATTAAGTTATAAAGATGTCGACGAATTTTGGCGGATATTCTTCTGGAAACATTTCAATCTTTGATACAGAACAGGTATTGCAAACATAATTATGTTTGTTTTATGTTAAGCTTGATATTTTTCACAAGTTATTTGAATATTTCAGGTGTTCATGACTTTTGAAGATCTGCTAAGCTGGGTGCAAGATACTGGACGAATGAACGGAGTTGTCGTTGTCAAACAACGTTCAAAGAAAAACGTTAACGGCGATGTCATTAAAGTGTTTCTTAAATGTGATCGTGGTGGTGAATATAAAGGAACATTCTTAATAAGACGTTCAGGAACAAAAAGGACCAACTGTCCGTTTCAATTGGTTGCAAAATACTTTTCTGATGATAGTTATTGGATGTTGTGTGTCACCTGTGCTGAAGACAATCACGAACTTGCAAAACAACTGGAGAGGTATTCATTTGCAATGAGGTTAACTGATAATGAAAAACATATGGTTGAGGATCTGTCAAGACATAACATGGATCCTCGTGACATAGTACGATCTTTACGTGAACAGAAATCTCAAAACGTGTCAACGCTCAGAACCATATACAATGCACGTCAGCAGACGCGTAAAGATGACCGGTCTGGATTTACTCCAATGCAGGTTTTGTTCTCTATGCTGCGCAGTAAAAATTATGTGCATGAGTGTCGTGTCAATAATGTGACAAATGCATTAGAAGATTTGTTTTTCATTCATCCAAAATCTTTTCCAATATGGCGTGCATTTCCACATGTTTTCTTAATTGACACGGCATTTAAGACAAATAGGTATAAAATGTCGTTTGTTGAAATTGTTGGTGTCACTTCTACCAATAAGACTTTTTGTATAGCTTTCGCGTTCATCAGTCAAGAGAAAGAAGATAACTTTTGTTGGTTTTTGACACAACTTAAGTTAACATTAGACAAATGTACAGAGCCACGTGTTATTGTAACTGATCGAGACCTTGCCCTTATTAATGCTTGTCTAAAGATATTACCGGATGCTGCTCGTTTACTTTGTAGATGACACATTCTTACAAATATTACAAAAAATTGTAAGAAAAGTTTTCCTGCGCAACAAGACTGGGGCATTTTTGAATTCATGTGGAAGAAATTAATCGAGGATTCCACCGTGGAAATGTATCAATACAACTATCAACAGCTTTCTCTACGATTGATTGACAGTTATTCAAGTAATAATCTTATTTATTTATTATATATTTTTTCTTTTTTTATGTATTAACTAATTATATTATATTTTACAGGTGTTCTCTATTATTTAAATCAAACATGGCTAGACAAGTATAAAGAAATGTTTGTGTCTGCATGGATTGACCAATATCGCAACTTTGGCAATCGTACGACAAACAGAGTTGAGAGTCAACACTCTAATTTGAAAAGACATCTCAAAGCTGCCAACTTTAAGCTTGACAGCTTCGTAAATATTATTGATTTAATTTTAGATAAGCAAGAAATTCATATCAAAGAAAGCTTTTAATATAGTAAAATTCGTCGAATGGGCCACCACCGTTTGCCGATATTTCAACTATTATTTGGTAATATTTCTTTGAATGCTTTAGATCTAATCACAGGAGAATTTAGCCAGTTGAATGAAATTGAAGATAATATTTCCTTATGTGGATGTCAAATTCAAATAAGTTGTAGGTTGCCATGTGCGTGCATGTTGCACAATTATTTACTTACACGTCATATTATTCAACCAGAATCAATATATGTGTTTTGGAGAAAACTTAATTTTTCACCGGCTTACATCGACGAAAGTTATCACATTGATTACGATGTCGAGGTAGATAAATTTGCAAGTGAATTTAAGGTGCAGCCGATACACAACCAAAAACCACTCTTTGATATTCTCTGGAAATCACTCAAGAGCCCGGACTTTTGTTTCGTTGATTTTCTTCGCATAAGGTACGCGCATCAACCCGTTAACGTTGATTTTCTTTCACATGCCAGTTGCAACCTGGCATGGAGTTGGCCAATACTTTCGCATCTTACGAAAGTAAAAGGCCAGGATGATATATATACATGGGTGGCTACGTCACCCATATTGCACGGCGTTTAGGAGTGTTTGGCACTGACGTGGAGGCGAGCATGACGGCACGTTACCGTCATGAGTGGGTTGGTCGTGCTACGATGTCCGCTATGCGTATTGCTGCTAACATCCAAGGAGTCGGCTTTCGTTTCTGTTTAGAGCGAGGCGTTCCTTGAGTTCCTCAGCAGCAGCCTCAGGAGGGTGACGTGCGTGCCGCACCGGCAGGGGCGCCGTTACAGCCACCTCCACCTCCACGAGGTCGTCGACTCGTTTTTAGAGATCCGGTACTTCGGAATCAGTCTAGACGATTAGACCGCCTTGAGGATTGGCGGCGTGGCAGTCGGAGGTTTTGATAGCAGTTGCCACGCATCTAGTCGTTTAGATTCCAGCATTCCCATCGCCTCGACAGTACCCAGATCATGTTGTTGCTGGTGACGATGCTAGTGGTGGTGGTGGTGGTGATGATGACGCTGGTGCTGGTGGTGGTGCTTAGTTTGTATTTGTATTATCTTTTATTGATGTATAACTTTTGTCATGTGTATATATATGTGTATTTTTATGTGTTATGTGGTTGTGTATTATTTAAATATTTGTTGTTTAATTATTTATCATTTACATGATTTGTACATGCTTTTATATTTATCTATTGGTTTACATATAACAACTATAGATTTATCTGATAAAACAACAATTTATATAATTTAACAATTATAAATTTCTTGGTTTACATATAACAACTATAAATTTATCAAATAAAACAATCATTTATATAATTAAACAATAATTTATATAATTAAACAATTATAATTTTTTTTCATGCATGAAAAACGTAAAATTAATTAAATTTGTAAAAATATGAGTAATATATATAATTGCGGTAAAAACGTTTAAAAATATAATTAAAATTTAAAAAAAAAATTATACGCCCATATAAGGCCACACGGAGTCGTCCCGTGCTTCCCCACTTTTCCCCGTTGCCACATCAGCGCCACATCAGCTTTTCTCACTTTTCCCCACTTTTCCCCATTTTGCACGGTGTCGTGCCACTTTTCCCCATTTTCAAATCTTATTTTTAATTAATTATTTTAACAATAAATAATAATAATAATAATAATAATAATAATAAAATAAAAAAAGATTTATTAAATTTAAAATAAAAAAAAAGAATACAACAAAAAAAAGGAGAATACAACCTAAAAAATTAAATTAAAAAACCTAGAAAGGCATTTGTGGACGATACCCATAGTAGAAGTTTAGTTGATTTGGAGATGGCATTTGTGGACGATACCTGGGTGTGTTGAACGGGTTCATTTGAGCCGTTTGAACATTTTTGGTCAAGGTTTTCTAAATTTCTTGCTTGACGACCCACTAAGGGATGAACCTCCTTCCATTTTACTTGAAAAATTTTATAAATTTAGTGTATAGATTGTAGAAAATGAGAAAAAAAGTGTAAGATTTGTGGTTGTTTAGAGTTGTTTAAATAGGAAAAAAAATGGTTTTTCTTTTTTTTGTTTAAACCCATGGAAATCCCCTCCCCACGCTCGGCTTGAAACGGTGCCATCTCCCCGATTCACCCCACCCCACTTCCGGGGGGGTGGTGTTCCCACTTCTTCCCAATCCGGGGAAGCCCTCCCCCGCCTCCTTCCCGAAGCCACTCCGTGTGGCCTAAGGCCTATACGTGTGTATAAAAAGTCAACCAGACATTCTTCCAACAACTTTTCTAAGAACACAGTTCTATACGGGCATATACGTGGGCCCTGGTGTATGGTTAGGGGGGTAGTGTATGGATAACATGAGCCCTTTATTATTATTATTATTAGTTATGATTTGATTAGTTTAAGGTTTTATTAGTTTAAGGTTTAGGTTTTATTAGTTTAAGATTTTATTAGTTTAAGTTTTTATTAAAGTTTAAGGTTTTTATTAGATTTTGAAAAAAATATATTAAAAAACCGGTTTTTTTAAATGGGAATCGGTTTGTATAGGCTTGAGATTTCAATGCTTGAAACCAGTTTATAGCCCGAACCGGTTTGGCCAAGAGCCGGTTTGCCCCATCCATTATAGAAACCGATTCGGTTTAGAAACTGAACCGGTTTGGTGATAAAAACCGGTTTGAGCGCCTCTACTTGGGACTAACCGACTGATGCTTCCAATCGGGTCCAAATTTGGGCTTGAAAGTACACATATGGCCATATGGGGTCCTATATATAATTTGTTATACACAGCCCAATTTAATTTAAACACACAATATTTTTAGCTTAAACTAATCGATCTCCATCTCCTAATTCATTAATAACCAATAATATTTACTCAATCAAAGAGTCAATTCAATATAACAAAATTCATATTGATAATTAATAAAATTACCAACATCATACGACCCATATTGCCTGCAATAAGTACGGTGTTCAGCTAGCACCCTTGACTCCTTGAGTGTATATTTAATGCCTACCATATTTAAATAATATTAGACGTATAGTTTTTATCAACCATGGTGTATGAAGGTTGGTTTTAAACAAGTTTAAACAAGTTTGTGTTCCAGAGTATAAACGGGTTGCAAAAATTGATGGGGGGAGGGGGTAAATCTGATGGAGCAACCCGTTTTGTGAGTTATGACACCCGCATAAAACCTCATGGCAATTCGAAATGGATGCATGCATTTCTTTAAACAATTTCACGAATAAGTTAGATTAGAAAAATTAGGAAATATGTGAAGTGAAGTAATGTCTTGGGTAGTTGGGTATAATTGTATAAATAAGATTTTGTAGGGTTAAATGTTAATATTCAAGATATGGGCTTACGACAAATATCACCAGTCAGGCCTCATTGTCCAGATATAAACTGGGTTAGATTTTTTGGGATCTATTGGGCCAAATCGGTTGAAAAGTTGCGAATTGCAGGTTACGAATAGAACATAAGTTATATTTTTTAATTGCAATCTAATATGCTTCTAATGCTAGGTTAATGTTTATTGCATGACTTGAACACTTGATCTTATGATAAAAAAAATACTATGTTGGACCCATTGGGCTACAAGTTGTCTAGCAAAAACATCCAAACAAACTTACGCAGTATATTCTCATTTTTCAGTAGGGTCTGGGACGAAGTATGGATACAAACCTTACGTCTATCTCAGTTGGATTTAAATAAATTATGTTTAGCAAAAACATAATTTATATAAATCCAACCCTAGCCGGTTTGTGCACCTTAGTTGCTGTAGAGAAATTACTATTCTACCATGGTTTTTTTTTTAATTTGTTTTATTTAAAATGAATGTTAAGAATTCATCATTTTTAGAGTTAACCCCAATAAAAAAAATAAATTGAAAAGAAAAAAAAAAGAATACAAGCTGTAAAACACAAACTGCTGCATGGGCGTTAAAGAACACGTCATGACTTCATGCATACATAGAACACTTCACTTGAGCTCATGCGAGTGCTAGAAGGTTAACCCAACAGTCCATCGAGTTAGGCATTTTAATAAGAGAGCCGTTGCAAAGGCTATATGGCTAGTTGCCTTGCAATCGTATAAGCTACAAATTGCTTGTGAATACGTTATCGGTTAAATAACTATAATATTTAATATTGTTTTATTGTTGTATTATGTTGCTCTGTAAGGCTATATGTTGCTTGCACCGTACTATGCGAAGAGGGTGATGTCGTGTATGACATTCTGCGAGAACGCCACGTCACCCTCATGGTATCACAATAGTTCTCTCTTATAGGCAAACACTTTTCTTTCTCTCTATCATCTCTACATATATATTATTATTTATTAATTAAATTAATATATAAAAATTGAAGGAAAAAGAGTATAGATTAAAATTAAAATAAAAGATAATGATGTGACATGAAGTGACAAGGAAAAAAGTGAAGGATGCCATGATTTATAATATTGATGGCCCAAGGTATTATATGATTCAAAGGGTCATTCATTTTACCGATAGAATCCAGCATGCGATGATATAAATCTATGGTCATTCAGGAATAATATATCAATTACTATGTGTAACCATGTTAGTTTATGTTAATAAATTCAACCAATAAGTGGATGCAAATAAATATAGCACCATGTGAAACGCACATGCTCTTATGCTAGAAAAAAAAAAAAAAAGACTATATCCAATTGGGGAACAAAGTAACAAGGAATTTCAACAAAAATAACAAGACAATCTTGTACGGCTCAAGTGACCATATGACCCCATCTTAACCTTTAAATTTTGCTAAACTAAATATATCCGAAACATCTTTAAGTTTTAATCATAGCAGCCAATTTCTCATGTAATTTGAAATCATCATACTTAAAATATCTCATTATTAATATGATCAAAGTAGGATAAGACATAAATAGCCTTATCTATACACTGTATGAATAAAAAGGTTGCTACCAATAAGACCCTTAGCTTATTAGTGCAATTTTCCTTTTGTAACTCGAGGACCACCGTAGCGGCGCACATATATACTTTGAAACATAACATAAAGATAATCATGTTTGAGTTTTTAGATCTAATTTGTTTGTTAATTGGTCTTGTTCGTTTCACCTTTATTAATTTAAAAGGCTTGTATTCTAAGTTAACATGTTTAACCCTTCAATAAAAGATATCGACTAATCAACATGTTGAAGGTGCGTTTAACCCATTTATTACAACCCAACAACCCACAATTAACATGTTATAACTTGATTACCATGATCAATCCTTTTGTCACATTTGAAAAAAGAGATTAATTGGTTGAGTTTGATTTATATGATTTTAAATATGCTTGGAAAGATCTTGGGTTCAAATCCCTCCCGCAGCGAAAAAGGGGTCTGTGAGGGTTCAGGGTTTTCCCAGTGGGGTTTCCTCCTGGGGTGGTTGTGGTGGCTCATGGGAGGTCCAGGTAACTAGACCTTGGTGACATGGCCTGTAAACAGTGGGTTCACACGATTGAGACATTTGCCGTTCAAAAAAAAATATGCCTGGGTAAGCGTTTATGATTTTAATAAGCAATCATGGGCTAAAAACATGCTTTAGCAGCAGAATAACTCAATATACATTAGATTACAACTTTTTTTTTAATCGGACACAATTAACAATTTACTAAAGTCCTAACAGTTGAGAAAAACTGGTTTAAGTAATCCTCAAGGAATGAAAAATATCATTCCTGAACTGCTAAACATATTCCGAAAAATCAATGCCTATTCCGGTTTATTCCAACCCGTAAAAAGGACAAAAAAGCCCGTCAGTGATACAGGTTTTTACCTCCTAGAACAGGAACATGGACATGGTGGTATATCTTTGAATCCAGATGCATCAAAAAGCTCCATAAACCTTTGATCTGAAAGTCTAGCTTTTGCAGCTGCAAATCTTTGGTATTCATCAAAAATCGATGTTAAACACCATCTTTGTATTTTTCTCAAACATCCCACCAGACAACCCGTTCGATGCTGGAACACAAACAGCATTTAAGATTAATAACAAATTTGAATATATGGATACAAAATATAAATATATTATCACAACATGTCTCATATGATCATACCTTGCCTCTTTTGCAATGAATTAGCAATGGGTGATTTCTTACATCTGGTAAGCAGAAACGTATGATGAGAAAAGGCCCAAATGGAATTACTTTTAAATTCAATTTAGAATGATTAATATGATAGCATGGATTGCATACCAAGAACAACTTTTAATGCTTCTCGAATTATGTTTTCGGGGATATTGACAAAAGGTTCCTGCATAAATATCACCATTAAAACCATCATAAATCTTTTCGGGATGAAGGTTGCCTTCCGAAATAATGGAGACATTAAATTCTTTGAAACTTAATCCATATTATCAAGTACAAACTACTTTAGGAACCTAATTTTCAACACCAAACTGCATAATTTGAACAGATATTTAAGAAGATTACATGCCCTCACCTGTTTCACAAGCAATTGTTTCTCAATTCCAAAGGGCAAAAATAGTTTATCAACATGATAATGAAGAAACAAGTCTCCAGAACTAAAGTACGGAACATATGATCATAGCAATATCCACATATATATATGTAGTGAATGTTGTATGAACTTGTTGTGATACGAAGAAACGCATAGAATATATATAGATCACAAAGAATACAGAATCACAGCAACTTTGAAATCTGATCAACAAAAGAAGTTAGAAAAACTGCTACCAGCATACATAGTGAATGTTGTATGAACTTGGTTTGAAATAAATTATGAAGATACACATCAAATTTAGAGTGCAAACAATACAAAATTAAGTCAATTTTCAAATCTGAACCACTATAAGCTATGAATACTGCAATCACAAGACAAATCTATACCTTAGTTCCTTCAATTCCAAACTGAAACAAATGAATCCGATTAGCCTTCAAAAACTCCATGTTATGCTCAGGATACGGTTCAGGGCACAAATACCTAGAAAATCAACATAAAACACCAAAATAAAAAAAAAATGTCAGATTCCGATTGCAAGTTGATCGGATGCATCGTAAGGATTAAACTACGATCATCATTCTACCAATCGTTTGCTATTCGAAACTAACAGTACCAAACACAAATTGAAAAATAAATTAACGAAATCCTAGCATAAGTACTCACATCAGAGATTACTTTATGCATAATTAGACACAAATAGCGACATACACGATAGAGCGCAGGCCTAGGGTTTTGAGATACGAGAAATTAGCGGTATCAGGGAATCCGGACCGGAATATGCCATTATCAACCATCGAGAAATTGAGCGGCGGCGTGTATAGCTCATCGCCGTTCGAATCGAAATTATCAGTCGCCGGAGTTGATGGCTTGGATACCGGTAGAACGACTCCGATGGTTCGACAGTTGTCACGTTCCGATTGGTCGAGTTCTTGATTCACTTTCATTGCTACGAGAGTCAGATAGAAGCTTCTGAGGATATGAAGATGCGTGTCTATGGCGGTTACAAATAATGGATTCAGGAATGTGGTTTTATAGGATGTGGGGTTGAGGGAGACGAGGCGTGACACGTGTCATGTTATGAGAGGCTAGTCAAACATAGCGTAGAGGTGACGGCTTTTTACGTGCAAAAACTTTGAAACATCCATTGATTATGAAAATAAAATTTTTTTTTTTATCTTTTTGATTGTTTAGCAAGGGGTGTGCAAACGGGTTTGACCCGACCCGCATTTGCCCGACACGACGAAACGCAATCTCGATACCCGTGAACCGAATTGGTAAAAAAGTATCGGGTCTGGTTTTGAACAGGTCTGAGAAAATTCGTACATCAGTTATGCAATCTATAT
Organism: Mikania micrantha; assembly: GCA_009363875.1. Classification (NCBI taxonomy): domain Eukaryota; kingdom Viridiplantae; phylum Streptophyta; class Magnoliopsida; order Asterales; family Asteraceae; genus Mikania; species Mikania micrantha. The sequence continues at coordinate 19,792 of SZYD01001461.1, forward strand.
CTTATCAGTTAAGCAGGAACCTAATCATTGAAAAAATCTACTGCTGATTCAGAAGTAGACATGTCAATCTTGACTTATTACAAGATAAATATGTAGAAAACTAGTATTATAATATAAAACGAGTTGAGATGAGCAATAATTTAACACAATACATGTTAAGATGAATAACTTAAAAAAATACGAATATAATGTATTTAACAAATAATAATGATTAATAATATATTTAATGATAAAATCAATAAAAAATATTTAACTAAACTATTTGTTTTATTACAATTTATTTTAACATGAATTAAATTTATGTTTTTTAAAAAAAACATGTAATGTTTCATGTTGACATATTTATAAAATACATCAAGTTCATGTTAACCCATTTAAAAATAGATTGATATGTTATCCTATTCAAGGTATCTAAAATCTAAATTACTATTTTTTTAATATGTTTTTAATTGTTTCTCTTCTAATCATTACCATAGTTTAATATATCGGAATTTTTATTTTTACTTTTTATTTTGAAAGATGACTTTAATCTTTTTTCGGTTAAGTATCCATATGAATTTATTTTATATTTCATAATTTATGATTTTGATTGACGTAAAATCAATTTTAAGGAATTTTGATAAAATACAAGATACCCTAAAATATATAAATTAGAAATATAATCAATTGAAATTTGTATCATTTTAAAACATAGTAATTTTTTTTTAAAATTTAAAACATTAATTTAAAGCAATTTCAATTATGATTATTAATTTTCACTTTTGTTTAGTTTTAAGATAATTATATTTTTGTTTTCTATGTTAAATGTTTAAGGTTATAATATTTATGCAAAATGATAATGTCAAATATTTAAAATTATAAATGTTGAATTTTATCTTTTAAATTATGCATGTTCTTTTGCGTTCGCAAACCGTTTGTAAACAAGTTCAATTCTTTATTGAGGAAAAATAAACAAGAATTTTCATTCGGTTAGTATCTGTAAACAGTCTATAAACAAGTTAAATATTAAACGAACGAATAGGAGAGTTTGTCCATGTTTGTTCGATTGTTTACAACCTTACTTGTGAGAAGAAAAAAAAGGTTAGGTTTAATTGACTCTGGTTTCAACATATATTCATTTTAATTTTTAATTATATATTAATATTTTACATGTATATTCATTAATAATTATTTTATTTATTAGAAAAACGAGATGAAAAGGTTCGAGAACGTAGGGCCAAGAGGTATGATATGAATCATGCATGACGAGGCATGTAATGTTTCATTTTCATGCAAGTTGAGAGTGATTTCAAAGCAGTTAATTTTGTACAGTAAAGTCACCAATCATTATAAATGAGGCTCTGTAGGTTTATTAAAAAATTGTTTTTAAAAAGAAAAATCTTAAATTACATATGTGCTCTTCATTTAATTATAATCTAAGGTGATGTTTGTTTTTTCCGAGGCAAAACATTTGCGGTCTGCGGACCATGTTTGTAAACCTCTTTTGCAGAATGGATGGACCAAACCTCTTCAGTCTGTTAAAAAAAGATTGTTTGTTTTTAACGTCTGCGAATAAATCAACCAATTCCAATAATCAAATTGAATCCATTTTACAAATACTAATCAAACACCAGTTCAAAATCCAAATCCATTTTACATATGAATCCATTTTACAGATGAACCCATCGATTTACAACAAGTTCTTCGGAACGGGAAGAGGGCGGCGATTTACAGATGAATCCATCGATTTTAAAGAACTCGAGGGCGGCGATGGGAAGATGGAGGCGATGGCGATGGGTGGAGGCACCGGTGGTCGAGAAGACGCTAGAGGTGAGCGGTGGTCGTGAAGGCGCTGCAGGTGGGGGTTGGTTGTGAAGGCGGTGGAGGTGGGCGGTGGAGGTGGGCGCGAGAGGTGAAAACGGGAAGAGGGAAGAAGGTAGGTAAACCCCTAATTATCACGGGAAAAGGCAAGAAGATTTGGGAAGAGGCTAGTCCATGCCTGCGCCAAAAAGAGACCGGGCATACCTTTTTTAATGAAACATCTTCTGAAAAACAAACAATCTACATAACCCAACCTCTGCCCGTTGTCTGCGCCGCGCAGACAAAAGAGCCCAGAAAAAGCTTTTCACAAAAAACAAACACCACCTAAGTGTTTGTTTGTGTTTTCACAATTTCACTTTTCCCACATTGATAATTTTTAAGAATTTAATCAGTTTTTGACATTTTTGGTGCATTTGGTTACTAGTTAAAGTCGGTTTTAGTTAACTACCATGTTAAAAAAAATATTTTTTTTATGGCTATGACTCAAGAACGAACCATATAAATCTTTAAAACATCCAATTTAAGTGTTGTGTTTTCCGCTGCAACGCGCGAGTACTAGACTAGTAGTATACAAACATAAACATGCATTCAAGGCAAGATCCATGCTTCAATGGTCAATACGTATGTAGACAGTTTGGCAAGGTTTAAATATGATAAATACAAGACATGAATATTATGGCAACTCAAAAAGAGCAGCATATATAATTTTTTTATAAGAATCAATAATCTTTTAAAAATTCATTAGCTCTTATAAAATATATAAAATACTAGCTTAGAGACATGTGTTCAACTAAATCATTAAAATAATACAAATTTATAATCTACTTGTGTGTATATATATAGGGTTAAATTAACCTAAATAAGTCTCTTAACCTAAAAAGCTTGAAAAGGATCTTGAGTTATTAGATCATTAATCAATGGCTATTATTAAATCAAGTTGTTAGAAGGTATTTTAGTAATGAATACTTTTATTGACGTTTTATCAAGTTCCCCCATTTTCTTTAAACGTTCATAACTTTTACATACGAAATTATTTTTTGAAAAAAAATATACCATAAAAACGGGCATTTTTTTATCTTCAAAATTAGTAGTATATTGCTATAGAATTTTTTTTTAGTTCATTGTGTCTTTTGTGCAGGTCATTGTGTCTTTTGTAAAGATCATTGTATCTTTTGTACAGATCATTGTGTCTTTTGTACATGTCATTGTGTCTTTTTTGTTTTTGCTCAATGTTGTGTTTTAATGAACATATTAATACACGATGATGCACATAATACATTATGTCAAGTAATGATGAAACAATGACGAATATGAATAACACAATTAATTTTAAAAGACACAATTACTTATAATAAAGACACAAAGACAAGTATGAACAATTTTGTACATGTTATTGTATCTTTTGGTTATGCCATTGTGTCTTTTATGTTTCTTTTCAATATGGAATTTTCCTGAACAATTTAAAACACAATGATGTTACAGAATATATAATGTTAAGCAAAGATGACACAATGACGACTATGAATAAAACAATGATATTTAAAAAAATACACAATTACCTGTAAAAAAATCACAATTATGCGTATAACAACTTTGTACGAGTCATTGTATCTTTTGTATAGGTCATTGTGTCTTTTGTACATGTCACTGTGTCTTTTGTGTTTATGCTTAATGTTATGTTTTAATGAACAATTTAAGACACAATAATGTTGCAGAATATATAATATTAAGCAAGAATGACATAATGACGAGTATGAATAACACAATGATCTTTAAAAAAGACACAATTACCTGTAAGAAAAAACACAAAAAGATAATTATACATAAATATTTAAAAAAGACACAATGACGATAATTACACACAATGAGCTGAAAAAAATTCATTTTTTATAACAAAATTATACTCATTTTAAAAATAAAAAAATTCTCGTTTTTATGATATATTTTTTTAAAAAAAATAATTTCGTATGTAAAAGTTATAAACGTTTAAAAAATTTGGGGGAAAGTGGTTATAACTAAATTACCCTCTAACAACTTTTCCACTAAAATTTTAAAATTTTCGTCTTAAATTTAATTATAAGATCTAATGGCCAATAAGCCTTCTTAGACTTTTTTGAATAATAGGACTATTTAGTTGAACCCAATCATACATACATATATATATATATATATATAGTTTAAAATATAACATTATCTTTTGCTACAACCAAATAACTATCATCCAATGGTACTGTTGTAAGGCAAATTACATTGATGTAGGATCACAAATGAAAAAGAATTTGCTCAAACACATAAAAGAACATATTTTTGTACATGTAAAACTAAGATTTTGAAGAAAAAAAACGAAAGATTCGAGTTCATTTTGCAGGGTTATTTCGGGTTATACAATAAGAGAGGGTTATTATAGGATCTTTACCCTATATATATATATAGAGAGAGAGAGAGAGAGGAGGGTTGAAAAGAAAACTTTTCACTTTAGAAAAATTAAGAAAACTTCTAGTAACCAATCAATTTTTTATTATTAATTTAGAAATGTTATAAACAAAAAAAAATTAATAAAATTATGTAGATTACAAAATTACGTATATGTAACATATAAAGTTACATATATGTAACTTATATATGTAGTTTGCAAGTTACATATATGTAATCAATGAGTTACATATATGTAACAACATGAATTACATATATTTTTTTCTTTTTTCTTTTTTTTCTTTTTGTTAACAAATTTAACCTTAGAATAAAACAAAATGTAAAACGAAAAACGAAATTGATTGATAACAATTGTGGTTAATGTTCTTAGTTTCTTCAAAATGGTGGTTTCTTAAGAACCCTCCTATATATATCTATACTACTATATAATACATATAAGAAGGATATAATAGTAATTTGCTTAAATCTCTTAAAATTAAGAGTTTTACAACTCTTATAGCATATGGTACAACTTTTTAATTCTAATCTAAATGTTTGTTTGTGTTCTCACTTTATCACACATTAGTAGCTTTTAAGAATTTAAGTGAGATAGAGTGATTATAAAAGAAAACCCTTCAAAACAAATAAATCACTTCTTGACATTTTTGGTGAATTTAGCCTTTTATGTTAGTAGTTAAAGTCGGCTTTAGTTAACTACCAAGTTAAAAAAATTGCTTTTGTTATGGTTATGACTCAAGAACGAACCATGCAAACCTTTAAAACATTGAACTTAAGTGTTGTGTTTTCCGCTGCAACGCGCGGGTACTAGACTAGTATATATACATATAGGAATTGAATCCAATGAAAACATAATCTTAGAGAAAACCCTTAAACCCTATTTGAGCCATTGATTTGGAATCTTGAAAGTAAATAGGTGGTCCACATTAACCCACATTAAAAATGATTTGTTTATTCAAAACCGAATTTTTTATTTAGGTTTAATATGGACCACGTATTTATTTTCAAGATTCCAAATTAATGGCTCGCATAGGGTTTAAGGATTTTCGATCTAAGATTGGGTTTTCACATGATTCAATCCATATATGTATGTATATATATATATCTTATTTATTAGAGTAAATTACCGATATGGTCCTTGTGACTTGCTAGTATTTTGCTTTTGGTCCATAGGTTTCATATATTACTCATATGGTCCCTAACTTTTGACATTAGTAACATATATAGTCCTTAGGTCACCAAATTATCCTCAAGTAATTGACTAAATTACCCTCACATAAGTACTATATGGGTTACAAATGTCAAATGTTAGGGACCATTTGGGTAATTTATGAAACCTAAGGACCAAAAGGGAATTACTAACAAACCACAGGGACCATTTCGGTAATTTACTCTATTTATTATTACTTGAGTGAAAAATTGTTTTGAGTAAAAAAAAAAGTGTAATTAGGATAATAAGAATCATGTATTATTATGCAAATAAAAAAACATACTATTCAGATATTATTAAGAAAATAAATAATCAATAGCAAAAAATAAACACATGGCTAAAAAATAACATTTTTATTATTAGATAATTGAATATAATGATTTGGGAAATCATCTATTTTAAGAATTTAATCCAATTACACACATTAATAAAGACATACTAACATGATTTTTCAGCAGCCAAATATATATAAAATAATCAATTATTTTGTTTTGTTTGTAACCTTGATATCCATTTTTTAAAACCATATTTAGGTGATTAAAAGAGTTATTTCTAGAGTGATTAAAATTTGTAATTTGGAAGTGAGATAAACTTTTGGGTATTTGGCAATTTACAACAGCTAGAAAACGATTTTAGATTTATATATATATATATATATATATATATATATATATATATATAGGGGAGGGATATTTTAAGAAGGCTAAAAACCATGAGAAGTGTGAGAAGCAACAAGGAAGTGACATGTGTACATTAGGTTAAAGGGTATAGACGTCAAAATAAAAAAGGAGGTTGCACATGCAAGTCACATGCAACTTTATCCATTTTTTTAAAACGTTCGTAACTATTTTACACGTTAACATTTTTTTAAAAAAATTACACCATAAAATCAAGCGTTTTTTTACCTTTTTAACGAGTATAATATTGCTGTATTAAAAAAATTAACAAAACTAGATGTTCATGAAACTTGCGTTTTTATGGTGTTTTTGAACACTACTTGCAGAATATAAAACACCACAGAACATTTTATGGTGTTTTTGAATGCAAAAAACACCATAAACACTTAAGTTTAAACCTGGTGTTTTTTAAGTTTCGTTTTATGGTATTATCGAATAAAATATATTGAAAAACACCATAAAGCACATTTATGCTTGATTTTATGCTGTTTTTGCTTTATGGTGTTTTTGCAGGATGAAACTAAATGTTTTATGGTGTTTTTGAGCACTAAACAAAATAATAACGCTTAATTTTGCACTTGGTGTTTTTAAACTACATAATTTTACATAGGGGCATTTTATGGTGTTTTCTATGTGTATTTGTTGAATAAAAACACAACATGTATTTTAAAGATAAAACACCATAAAACATTGTTATTTGAAGAAAATTGTGAACTTAAGAAAAAAACATATAGAAAAACACCATAAAGCATCATTTTTCTTTTTGTTTATTCATTAAAAAACACTATAAAACAAGTAATTTTATGATCAAAAAAACCATAAAATGTTTAGTTTTCATACACCTACGATAAAACACCAAAATTCGCAAAACACCACGTTGATTTACAAAATAAAACGAATGTATGTATTCAACAACATGTACATTTGCTGAATGAAAACACCATGTGTATTTCCAAGATAAAAACACCATAAAATATTGTTATCTGAGAAAAATTTAGAAGTGGCGTAAAATAAACACCATAAAACATTTGTTAACATTTTTGTTTATTTAGTGAAAAACATCAAAGTGTTTTATGAGCATTCAAAAAAACACCATAAACGCTAAGTTTCATTAACCTACGAAAAAACACCATAAAAAACCAGTTTCTTAAAACATATCAAAAACGCCATAAAATGTCATGTGGTGTTTTATGTTCTGCTAGTAGTGTTTCAAAAACGTCATAAAAATGCAAGTTTTATGAACATCTAGTTTTGTTAATTTTTTTAAACAATTAATATTATACTCGTTATAAAGATAAAGAAATGCTCGATTTTATGGTGTAACTTTTTTAAAAAAATAATAACATATAAAAAAGTTATGAACGTTTAAAAAAGATGGAGGAAAATGCATGTGACTTGTATGTGCAGATTTTTTTGCTAAATCTTCCCATTGTACCCCTACTGATGGTTTTAACTTATAATTAATTACGAAAATACCACCAGATTAATCTCAACCACAAAACAAATTGATCTAATGGTTGAGATCACTTCTCACACTTCTCATGGTTTCTAGACTTTTTAGCCAAACCTTATACTATATATATATATATGGAGAGATCAAATGTTAACCATGTTTATTGCGTTAACCGAATAATTATATCTTATGTTTGACCATGAGTCACAACCCCAATCGTTGCGATTTCCTTGATATTTTGTATGTTCTGATTTTTAATAAAAAATAAAGAATAAAACACCTTTTCGTTTTTCAGTCCAGCCTCTTGCAAATATAAAAACCATGAATTGATACATCACGTTTTGTAGTCCTCCTCTTAATATTCCAATCTGGCTGCATATTTTAAAACTCGTTCTTGAACTTTTAAAAGACCATCTCAATACACTGGAGATACAACTTCAAAAGTAATTAGTGTTTTTTTTTATGTTGGAAATGTTCATATAAATATTCCTATCTAAATGTGGTTTTTAAAATTATATGCTAAGGCTAACAAAATGTTATAAAAGGTCCTTATTAATTTAGTCACTATAAAAACACAATATTAAAGATCTTGTCATCTTACGTCTTACATGATCTCAATTTCTATCGGAGTATTTTTATGAATTATTTACATTACATGATTGACCGTTAATCTATTATAAAGGAAGGGGTTATCTACACACCCCAAAACCATTTTTCAACACCCCGTCGCCACCCATACGCCCCGTAGTGGTCACTACGGGGCGTTTTGCCCAGCAACCTTATACGAGTCAGACATTCTGATGTCAGATAAAACCGTATACGCCACGTAGTGACCACTACGGGGAGTTTATGGTTAAAAAATTTTAATTTGGTTGTTTTAAGGTGTATGAAGATGTTTTTTGGGGTGTAAAAATCAAATAGTTTTGTTTAAAACTTTTTTTTATATATTTACGGTCTCTCCGTTTGTTTATTTTTAAAAATTTTTAAGCCCAAGTAAAGATGGGTTGTAAAAATCTAATAGTTTTGTTTAAAACTTGTTTTTTATATTTTACGGTCTTTCGGTAGGTTATTTTTAATTGTTTTTAAGCGCATGTTTTTTGGGTTGTAAAAATCTAATAATTTTGTTAAAAATTTTTTTAAGAGTCAATTCTTTTAAAATTACATATGTTAAGCTAAGTTTTTAAATTTAAAAATGTTTTTAATTATTTTTAATAATAATTTAAATATAATTAATAATAGATATATAAATGATGTTATTTGTCTAAACATATTGATGTTACAGAATAATATGATAAATAATCCATATTTTGTTTTAATGTGATATAACTGATAAAAACATATTTAAAAAATAAAACACATATCACCAACCAAAACAACCAAATATATACAAAACATAAACATGAAGTCATGAATATAAATGTCTATTTACACATAACAAATACATATATAACTGAAAATACTAACTAATCACCTAATTGAAACAAAATTAAAAGTATAGTGACCTAATTGGAACAAAAAAAAGTATGAGTGACTTAATCGGAACAAAAAAAAGTATGAGTGACTTAATCGGAACAAAAAAAAGTATGAGTGACCTAATTGGAACAAAGCTGAAAGTTGGTTACATACCCCTTTATTAAATAAACGAACATAAACGAACTTTTTACCGAACAGTTCACGAATTGTTCGGTTCGTTTACAGGCCTACCCGCTGCCAAATGATGCCCCTCTCGAGCAAAAACCGAAGCCCGACACCGGAGAGCTTCTGCACGATACGCATGCCGTGCATCGTCCTACGATCTAATCGAACAGGATGCACGGCCTCCATATATGCAGGCTGTATATCGATAAGCCCGTGAAACCGAACAATATGGGTCACATACACCCCCCGTAGACCCTCCATCTCTCCCGCCGGTGGTAATAGGTAGCAAAATACTCCGTCAGACATCTTGCAAAGTTGCACGATCTCTCACTCGACAAACAATATGAATAAAATAAATCCTAAGACGAGCACCACTACTGGCTCATGCCACGTCCTGTAATAGAAGAGGCAATGTATCAGTGCAAATACCTAATAAGCGGGTCACGAATACGCGTGACCCGGGCACTACGGACAAACGGCTCGTCGCCGATCTGAGGCCACCAAGCACTGACGATGACGTCGTCAGCTATATGAATGGCCGATTCGAGGCCTCCAAGCACTGACGGGGCGTAGTGTTTTGCGATATTTTCGCTTGTGTGTCACCTGCATAAATACCTGGAAGCGTCCGGAAATACCTTACGATATTCATTCATCAGAGCAAGGTCTTTATCATTTATTATCACGCGGGCCTTCATACACTTATCTAGCATCTCTTTTACCCGTTTTAGAACCCAATGATATTTTTCATCTTTTTCTTTACTCACGAACGCGTGTGCGGTACAAAACGTATGGTGTGTTGAGGTAACACCAACTATCTGTACAAAAAAAAGTTTGTACATGTTAGTCTTGTAAGTCACGTCGATCATAAGAACATGTGGGAACGCACGCCAACAGGTGTATCTTTTTACGACAAAAGAAGATCTCCTCCACGATATTTGTTTCGAAGTTTTCGCGAGTATAGTATACGTAGTTTTTAGTATGCAACAAGTTCTCTAGGACTTGCTTTGGGGTTGATCCGACTTTTTGTTTATTTTTAAATTTTTGCTGCACATTGCATATGTATCTACGGATGGAGACGTCAGGATTTTGCTTCTTTATGCTGGAAAGTATGTTGCGTGGCTCCATGTGTTACTCAGCCAGATGATGTACCATGTTTTGTTCCTGCTAGGACAATCTTCTAACAAATGGGTGCCCTTCAAGATTTTGTGCAGGTTCATGGTTGTGTTTGTCATTTCTGAACTGAAGCTTCCAACCATAAGAATCAATGTCGTATATCCCTATTAATTTAAAAGGACAGTCGATTTTTTTGCTACTGTGCGCCTTAATATGGCCGTACTATTGTGTACACCACCACGATCACACACAAACCAGATTTTGTTGACCTCATTAGTCCCCTTCTTTTTCTTAGATCGTCCGGTAACTACGACATATCCGTTATCAAGGGCTCTGTTTTTCACCATGACATCAACTCTTCCACATAAATGAATATCTGAGAACAATGTTGTCATTAAACTAATGTTCATCTAACTAAAAACAAGTGAAAAATATATTACCTCATTGGTATTCCAATCCATATTTTGGTATACAATGTCAGATTATTCCTCTTTAACCGCAACTTTGGGTGGGTGTGATTGTTCGCATCGTAACATTTCCTGTTAACTTCTTCGTCAACGCAAGGTTCCTGGTTCAAATCAAATTGCCAGTACGAAGTTTGACCCGCAACTTTTTCGCTAATATCTGGCAATACTAGTATAGTTGTAGCATCAGACGAATGCACACCAGTCCCATACTTAAAAACATTATGATTATTTTGTCATTTGATTGACAATAAAAACAACTAAACTACAGTTTTATGCCTGATAAGTTTCTTCAACTTGTGAAACATCGGAATATTGACAGAAGAAAAGTCTCCGTCCCACCAAAACATCTTTCAAAATCAAAAATATGCCAGTAGAAAGTAAATATTCTAATAAATGAAACAAGATAAACTTGTTCAACTATATGTCAAGTGATTCACAAGAGATCGTATATATTGATGACAAATTCGTAAGTTACTTTGATGTTCAAAAGATTTGGCACGTTTTAAACATTAAACGCCACGTATTGCTCACAACGGAGCGTTTGGGTCACCATCAACTAACACAGTCGGTACTTTTGCAGAACATCTTACCAATACGTCCTGTAGTGATCAGTACGAGGCGTTTGGTGGGTGTGTAGGCATGATTTTGAGATGTAAGTTTAACACTACCCATTATAAAACATTGATATCAGAGCAGACTTATTTATATCAATTCAATCTTAAAAGAGGCTTTTTTTTATGATTACAAACTGATGCATTCATGTGCATCCTTAAAATCGATTTTACAAAATCCTTGGATGAAAATTTTTGTAGCCATTTTAATTATTTCTGGAAAATAAAAATTTTATTTTGATAAATATATTCTTAAATTAACGAATATTGCTGATAAACCTAATGATTGCCAACCCTAGAATGTAAATCTTCCTACATAATAATTGATTATAAAAAATGTCACATGTCATTCCTCTATTATTTCAAAAATAAATTTTCTTTTTAAATATAAAAACTCACCATTAATATTATTAATAATATACATTGTTTACATAAATAAACTAAATTAATACTAATAATTAATAATATAATAATGAAAAACATCAATGTCTAATGTTATACATGCACGCACACACACACACAAATATATATATAAATCAAGAACATTCTTTTATAAATTTTTATTTTTAAAGTTTTTTAATATAAAAGTGTATAAGTATTATTAGTTTTAGTAATTATGTAAATATATGAAGACATAGTTATAACTTATAAAATCACATAACTTTTTTTATAAATCCATGTAATACACAGATTTATAACCTAGTTGATTATATGTTTTCAAACTACCATATGACAATTAGTTGGATTAATTTGATGAATGTTAGATTCATGAATTTACAGATATCCATTCAATTTATGTAGTTTACGTGGGTAACATAAATCCATTGTTTTGCATTTTAATTCAATTGAATAGAATAAAGATCCATTATATAAAGAATGAATTTGCAAACCTTATTTGAATTTTAATCATTTGAAGCATTGCAAATATTTTGTTGTAAATTTTATTTCATTTGAGTATATATACTAGTTCATAAATTCATGAGTTGTTTCGAATGGACTTAGATCATTAGAAAATTCTAGGTTGTTACCAATCTAATATTGCATATGTAGCTGAAATTAGACCTGACAATCTTGACACATAAATGGGTATATATGGGTAAACAATTAGTGTAGTTTGGGTTGAAATTGGTAGCAATATGACATTGAATGGGCTAAAATGGGTAACACCTTAAGACAATGCGAGTTAAGATGGGTAACTTTAAATATATGTGAGTATAATTGATTTAAATGGGTAAGAATGATTAGCAATATATTTGTTGTGGAAATCATGAAAAATTAATAAAATAAACTATTTGTTTCATTACAACTTATTTTAACTTGAAATAATTTAATATTTTAAAAACAACACATTTAAACCCCAACTAATTTTGCTTAAAAATTATCCTAACCCGCACCCACTCTCATCCTAACCCGCTACCCAACCCAACCATTTTGCCGGGCATAGCTGAAATGCTAAGTTGTTACCAATTTAATCGTGGCCTTGATCATTAACAAAAAAGTCTTGCAATATATTTAAGGAACTAAAAACTATTAAATAAAAGAACTGATAACTTGAAAGTAATTTTTGACTATGAATTTATTGAATGCGAAGATGATGAGAAGTTAACCTTAGGATATGTCTCTCTTCTAGAAGACAGACATATCTTTTTTTTTTGAACGGCATAATACAACGACACCTAAGACGGGATTTTAACCGTCTCCTCGGATTTGATGCTCTACGGCGTATGCCCGAACCCACCCTAGGAAGAACCCTACAACTTGGTAAACCCCCTGACATTACTTCAGTAAATATGCCCGATCTCGGATTCGAACCCAAGACGTCCTATAGGAAATCAATGGAGTAACCATTAGGCTAGTAGCCCTTGGTTAGAAGACGGACATATCTCATGGGAAAGTTGAGTCTGGGACGGTCGCTCACTTTGCCTTGCCCCCGGGCCGACGATGGTTCGAGCAAAGATGTATTATTCTCGATACAAATTCTTATTTGTAAATGAATGATTTGAGGAACTAATTTTTTGTATCAAATATATTATTATTCATGAAGAGTATATGTGAAAATCCGATCTTAGAGAAAAAAACTCTTATACCATATACGAGCCATTGATTTGTAATCTTGAAAAATGAAAATAATTATGTGGTCTATATTAACCCATACTTAAGGAATGAAAATAATTATGTGGTCCATAACTTACAAATTATTTTTCTATAGTATAAATATTTAATAGGTCTTTAAGCATCATTATAAAACTATGTAAACCTAGAATATAAAAGAAAGAGTATATGAAATTACTCATTTAAAAAAGAGTAAATTAATGATATGTTACATGTGATTTGTTAGTATTTATCTTTTGGTCCATATGTTCCAAAACTTAAACATTTATAACACAAATAGCCCTTATGTCACCAAATTACCCTCACATAAGAACTATATTAGTGACAAATGTTTAAAATTTGGGACAAAATATGTAATTTATGAAACATATGACCAAAAACGAAATACTATCAAACAGCAGGGACCATCTAATTTACCCAAAAAACAAAAAGAAAACTCAAAGTTCAAAGCGTTGAGGTTATACGTGGCAAAATGGTCGGGTTGGGTAATGGGTTAGAACGGGTGCGGGTCAGGGTGGGTACGGGTTAGAACGGGTTTTTAACAAACTCAGTTGGGTCTAAATGAATTGTTCTTAAAAAAACATCAATTTAATTTAATTTCAGATGTGTTATAAGTAAACAAATAGTCTATTTGGATACGTTTTAGTGATTTTCTCATCAAATATGTTAGTAATCATTCTTAAATGTATGAATACATTACATTTACACACTTTTTTGGTTACCCGTCTTGACCTGCATTCTATTTAAGTGCTACCAATCTCAACACATTCAATATTATGACGTAACCCATTTTAACCCATTATACTAAAATTGTTTACCCAAACCAAACCATTTTCTTTGACATGGGTAAAAATTGACAGATCTAGTTGAGGTATATATAACTATCCTTGTAACACTCGCTAGACTTCTTACTAAATAGTTACCCGGGGAAAGATCAAATAAAAAGTATATTTTGCATAAAAAGACTAATAAGGATTTTTAAAATCTCCAAAACCGACCCAAACGAACTCCGATTGAACTCATTTCGATGGCATTGGAACCGTCTTATCGAACCCTACAATATTTGCTTTTAAGTTTTCGTTTTAACAACTAGATTTAGATCTTGGGTTTTAGCGCTTGGTTTTTAACTTTTATGTTTTATCTTTATGTTAAAGATTTTTTTTTAAAGTTTTGGTTTCAGTACTAGGGTTTATTGCTTATGATTTAAGGTTTGGGTTTTAGGTTCGACAAGACGGTTCCAATGATTCAAAAATGAATTCGATCGGGGTTTGTTTAAGTCGGTTTTCGAATTTTTTAAAATCCTTCTTAGCCTTCTTAGGCAAAATAGACTTTTAGGAGAACCTTACCCATAGTTACCCCATATATTCATTGTACACTCAAACACTCTATGGCATACAATACGATAAAATATAATTTGTATCATATGAAAACATAATCCTAAAGAGTAAACTCTTAAATTATATTTGAGTTATTTATTTGAAATCTTGAAAATTAATATGTGATTCAAGTTAAAGTTGAATAAAAAAAATTACGTTTCAAATAATAATGATATTTAAAAAAAGAAAACAAAGATTACGATTGATTTTGGCGGAGTTATACGAGCTACCGCAATAATAGTGGGTTATTAAATGAACCATCCCCTCTATATATATAGGGGAAAGATAAAATGAAAACCCGTTCTCAATGAGAAAACCGCGAAAACAATGCAAAAATCATGTAAAAAAAAACGTTTTTTTACGTTTTGTTACGTATGTTTTAGGTGGTTTTATAAAATATTTTTTTAAAAATATTTGGTCGGCGCTTTTTTGATTTTTTTTATAAAAATATGTCCAATAGTGTTACAAACCTGTCAAAAACTTTTCAAAAAAAAAAACGTTCATTTTATATGATTTTTGCATGGTTTTCGCGGTTTTCTCATTGAGATAGGGTTTTCAAAATAACCCTACCCTATGACGAACTCAGAAGATTTAAGAGTTACTTTTCTATAAGGCTGTAATCGAGTCGAGCTGAGCCGAGCCATGCCTAGCTCCAATGTGGCTCGTAAAAAACCCCAAGCCACGAGCTAGCTCGTTTTTTTCGTTTTTGTTCCTCAACTTTATATTATTTATATATATATATATAAAATCCAATATATATGTGTATATATAATTATATATAAAATCTAATATATACATATATATTATACATAATATGTATATTTATATAAATATGTGTATATATATTACATATATTATGTACAATATATATGTATGTGTGTAATATCATGTATATGTGTGTGTATATAATTTAATATATATATATATATATATATATTAAAAATCGAGCTGAGCTACGAGCCGAGCCAACGAATCGAGCCATGAGCCGAGCTCGAGCCGAGCCAACCCTGGCTCCGGCTCGGCTCGTTTTTAACGAGCTTTTTTCGAGCCGAGCCTTTTTCGAGCCGAGCTTTTTCGAACTTTTTTCGAGCCGAGCCTCGAGCCACGAACTTTTTGAACAGCCTTACTTTTCTAAGATGAAATTGTCACATGATACAATCACAAATATAATATTATACTTCATGACAACCATTACATGCTAAGTAATTATATTTGTAAAGGAGGCTAAACTCGTAATCAACGATAAAAAAGGGATTGGTTATTTATACACTTATTTTTTTAATTTTAACACCCCACCGACCGTATACAACGTATAGCCTCCTCTGAGTCTCTGACACCCAGTAATTCAACAACAATTGATCTCGTATACGTCTCGTATATTGACACTGAAAAATCGTAACAAACAACAATTACCCTTGTACGTCTTATATATATATGTACACACACGAAAGGTATAGAGCGTGTGAAGGATTTTGAACTTGAGATGTCTCTCCTGAACTTTAATCAATACATCACTTCCTTCGGGTTTAGGGTTTAGTTCGTGATGAAAGATTTGATTTTGTTATGTAACTTATGTTTTTGCGAATGATATATAATATCCGTTTTTAGGAGTGTATTATGATAAAACGCCGCAACGTGCGGGGTGAATAAACCTAATTCAATATAATAATAGAAAAACTATCTTAATTATTTACTATGGTTTTGTTATAAATAAATAATAAATAATAAATAATAAATAATGGATATACACCCCACTTGAAAACCGAATGATTTGAGTAGATACCGTTGAACATGCGAGTGGGGGATTTTAAAATACGATTCAATGCGGGAACCGAATTACGTGGCGGGCAGCTCTTGTAATTACATGAAATGACATAAAACTCCCTGCTCTCAAACGGCATATTATTCGAATGTTCTCTTTTTATCCCCTTTTATAAAAAGTACAATAATGATCCATCACACTTTGGAATATTTTATTTTGTATATCATTATCAATACCTTTAAAAAAGGGAAGGGTTATCTACACACCCCATGATTTTAATTCAACACCCCCTGTCACGTATATGCCTCGTAGTGGTCACTACGGGGCGTATAGCCGCCTCGTAGTGGTCACTACGGGGCGTTTAAGGGTCCAATCATTGACACTGACACCCGAATAATTGGTACGGCCACCTAATGATTACCCCTCAAACGCTCCGTAGTGACCACTACGGGGCGTATTAGGGGTGTTAGGTGTGACAGTGGGGTGTGTGAATAACACCACCCTTAAAAAAAGGCTTGCATATACATGTTTTTTTCTGGAACTTGTTTTATTTATTTTTATTAAAAATAAAATAATACTACGTATTTTAATTTTGTAAGGCCAATATATACATCAAAAACCATTTTAGCATTTTCAATAAAGCTTGCTAGCCAGAATAAATTAATCCGCAAAAGTTTCTTAAAATTGAATAAATTAATCATCAAAAGTCTCATAAAATCGAAATTTAAGTTCTTTGCATGTATCTACCATAACTTTATTGCTTGTAAATGTGTGAGATCTTCAATATTTATATTATAGTATGTTGAGTAAAATGTCATTTTAGTCCATATGGTTTGGCAACTTTTCCCATTTTAGTCCAATAGGTTTAAATTTTGTCATTTTGGTCATTATGGTTTCATTTTATTCGTCCCTGTGGTTTGGTGATTTTTGTCATTTTAGTCCAAAAGTTTAAATTTAATTGGACCGAAATGGCAATAAAATGGAAACCATAATGGCCAAAATGACAATAAAATAAAACTATAATGACTAAAATTGCAAAATATAAACTATTGGACTAAAATGACAAAAATTGTCAAACCATAGGAACTAAAATGACATTTTACTCTAGTATATCTTATGTTATTATAATAATGTGTAATAATGCAAGTAAAATATTATGTTACTACATGTATTATAATTTATCCTGTCATAATATATCAAAATGATTATGATATACATAACTATATATATATCTATATTTGTTTGTCTTGTTTGTATTTGAGTTATGAGTATTTTTGAAAGCGGTTTTTTCCTATAAAAATAGAGGTAAAGTATGTCTTCCTTTCCTCATACCTTTCAAATAACCATGTTAATCCATCTCTAACCAAGAAAATCACAAATTCACAATCATAACAAGGTTGTGTATAAAATCCTAAGAAAGTGAAATACATATAAGTATTACCTGTATCCCAAATGAAAGAAAGATTGATTTCTAGAAAAACTTTGACTCAAATCAAACATAAAGATAAAATATCTTTTTCATAAACAAAACAATAAGATTTTTTTTTTCATAAAGACGAAATACCTCTATTCTTAGTTATATTCATAAATTAAACGATAAAAAATATCTTTTGATCATCACATATATTAAAAATAAATAAATATATAGAATATTTGTTTATCTTTCTATGATTTAGTTCTATCCTATTTTAAATGAGAATTTCTAATGAATGAGATTCTAACAAACGTATGACACCCGCTTGATTTTACTACAAGTGGTCATGGATTTAAATTTGAGCCAATTGATTTTATTAAAAGTGGTCATGGATTTAAATTTGAGCCAAGACATATTTATTCGATAAAGGTTAAAGAGTTTATTCAGTTGTGGAGTTCCTTCATAAGTGAGCTTGGTTGTATGCCTTAGAATGTCGAATTCGAGTGAATTATTAAAAATTTAAAATCATGTCTTTTATAAGAGGCTGGTTATACACACACCCCACTTTTTTAATTCAACACCTTCACCGACGTATACGCATCTTATAGGTCTTTACATGGCATATAGCTCCACGTATAGGTATATACTCCTCATATATGAGTCCAATCATTGACACTGACACCCAATGGTTGGTCAATTCTAGAGTTGTATATAAAAGTTCAATTATTGATACTAACAAACTCTGACACACAATGATTGCCCCTTTTATACGTCTCGTATAAACCTATACGAGACGTATAAGAGGTGTAGGGTGAGTGTGTGAATAACATAACCCTTTTGTAATTATATATGATTATAGGCAGCCGAATATTTACAAATTAAATATGACTTATAAAATAATTATTAATGGCAACCCAAAAGAAAGAAATGCAGAGACTCACATGGTTATGATGGAAAGGGGACATAAATATCAAAAGTGCAATCTTCATTTTTTTGTGGTTTTTCATATACTAGCAAATTAATGTGTTGTAGTAGTGCGCTCCAATTGAAACTAGTATGTTATGATATAAGAATTTAAAAAATAATAATTTTGTGAAAAATTTTAAGAAAGCTCAAAAGTGATATGATGTGATGCGGCATGTTAAGGAAATTCATGACTTGCGTTGCGTCGATGGCGTTGTATTGATTAAGTATATAAAAGAAACATATATAGTTAAGATGACTTAGTTATAAAAACTGAAACATAAATGAAAAAAATATGTAAGGGTATAAATGTTCTTCAATTAGTGTTTGTAGAGATGGGCAACAAAGTCAAGAACCGGTTTCAGTTAGGTTCAGGTTTTTGATCAGGTTTGGTTGGTTCCGTTTTGGTTTTGGTTGGGTAAAGGTGGAATTGCTTCCAGTAATTTCGGTTTCGGTTATGATTTTCTTTGAGAAACCTGAAACTCTATGTCACACCCCGAGCCGGCGGGCTGAATCGACTTTTCCCGTCGGGCGGAAGGTTCCCGGGGCGCGATATCTTTGAGTGATAATCAAATGATCAGATTGTTTACATAGCACATGAGATATAAATGAGAAATGCTAACATGACATGAAATAGAATTACAAAGTTAAATTACATTATACATCATAATTTAACTAAATAAATCTAATCAAAAAGAATCAATGAGTTTATATCTTGTATCTGTACAAGATATACAAAAGTGATTCACTGTTTGTCATCCAAAAGTATGCAATCAAAAGCAAGCTAGGTCTTCTAAAAGTCCACTAGCTTAGTACTTGCATATATGTATCTACACCTGTCCGGCACCTGAGAAAACATGCATTTAAACAAAGTCAACACTAGGTTGGTGAGTTCATAAGTTTAGTAATTGAAATCATTGAATTGATCATTCACACATTCACAATGTCATACTTGTTACTTGTAATACTCGATTCACCTGTTCCACCCAATGGCCTCTCCTTAGTTATATGTACGAGTAGTGTATCACCTGATTAAGTATGCTTATATATAGGGAATCACGAAAGGGTCAAGCCCAGACACTATCCCACCACATACTCAGTCAAGTTCCACACCACTTGCGATACAACTAAAGATATCCATTTCCCGTTTATTCAACGTGTCTGATATGTATTCGTCTGTTGTATCAATGATAGAATAATGTAGTGTGAGGAGTTTAGTTATCAAACCGAAGTATTGATAAACCCTCGATTAATTAAGGAATTTAGATTAATTAAATCTGATCCTTGAATTATTCTATTACTTGTGGGGTTAACTGTTGTTCACTTTTAAATAATAAGAGTGTTAGTTAACCAATTGTCATTCGTTCTTGAACCATAGTGCATAGAGCCTAAAAGGAATCCATTGTAATCCTCACGTAATCAGAGTACAATGCATCCGATTTACCTCTACCACTTTGTATGTACCGCGTCCTCAACGAGAGCTATTACTAGTAGTGAAACATGAGGTAAGATCAATTCCTCAACCTACTAATCAATAGGATCCAGTTGGATTAATTACTTATCACTGTAGATTAATATCACCATGTGTCGCTTTCCAGAACCTGACTTGAGGTAGCCTTGTCACCGGTCATACGTTACCGGCCAAATGAATCAATACGATCAACAAACTAGCCCTACAAGCTAGAGGTTTTTCAGACCTATGGTACCACTATGCTATCGTCGGTTTAGTCACGTCAAACTAACTGGTTAGCGAATTAAAGGGGCTTACATGATCTACTTGTACAATTTGGCACATGATTGAAGTGATATAATGCAACTAGGCAATAGTAACTAATTGTAATTGTATTCACTTGTATTCTTGTACTCGTTGTCATATGTTCTCCTTGGTATTAACAAAGTTAAATAAGAACTTGTCTTATTACATTATGTTAATCGTTTGCGTGAATGATGTTGTTATCATGAAGTTACATTATCATGATTATCATTCTTTGTTCCTTGTTCTCTTGTAATATGTGTTGAATTGAAAAGCTAAGTGTTATAAGAAATAGTTATTACACTTACTTGATTCTTGTATCGAATGATGTAATGAAGATGTGTTATCTTCATATCATTCTTATGTGTGTTCTTGTGATCATGTCATCATGTTCCTTGTAATTGTTTCTATGTTATTTCTTGTAAGAATAACTAAGTGTTGTAAGAGATAATCATACAACTATGTTATTCTATTGTATTGATGAGTTTTGATATTATAATATCATCATCATCTTATTTTTCCCTGTCATAATGTAATCATACAAGCAAGCATACAATGATATATGATAATAAGCAATTTAATATCATTTAATCAAAGTATTAACAATATGTAAGCAAAACTTTTAAGTAAATAAAAGTAAAGCATGTTTCTCAGCCCCGAGAGTTTAAAATCAGTAAAGATTAAAGAAAAGGGGCATATGAACTCACCTTGTTGTGATTGGGGTTGACTTAGTCTAAAACAAGAATGCACGCGATCTTTGTTGTTCTTGTTGTTGTATTCACGATCCTGTATTGATTTCACGATATTTGTAATTTATTAGTATAAGTTGTAGTGGTTTGTGTGCGTGTATGTGTATGTGTATGTGTATGTGTATGTGTATGTGTATGTGTTAGCCATAAAGTTGGCTAACACTCGTAAGTCCCGGTCCTCAGTCGGCCCATTGTTCAGTTTCCATTGGTTTTACTTAGTGTTGTTGATTTTATGATTGTTGTTTAACTTGACTTTAACTCATTACTTGTAATGCCAACTTTGAAGCCTACACATTTATTTTAAGTCCAATTTTATCTCTTAGTTTAAGGACTTGGGACCCCTAATGTCCTGTAACAAGACTTGAATGGCATTAATTTAATGTATTTTGTCACTTTTGAAATCACTAGTTATCATATTAAAAAGACAATGTCGTAAATTGTCTTTCTTTGGCTTAACCACACATTACTACCTTTATAGTGCTAAACCCCTTGTATGATTACCCTTAGTTTAAAATTGTGTTTATGGTTCTTATCATGTGGGCCGAATGAAATGTAGATGGGTCGGTTGTCAAGTGGGCCAATATAATTATATGGGCCTGTTGTGTGATAATGTTGGGCCTTGAAGATACGTGTGGGCCGAGGATGATCATGTGGGTCGAAACAGCAAAGTGAGCCCATTTATTGATCTAGGTCCAAATATTGGGCCTGCTTGTCATTGGGCCGAATTGGTGGACTAATTTACTGGTCGAACGTTAACAGCATGGGTCTTAGCAAAAGCCTAAACTAAGGGGATGGTCTGAAACAAAAATGGGTCTAAAACAGTTTATTGGGCTCGCATGTGGGATATAGGCCAAACATGAGAAAGACTTTGGATTAGTGGGCTTCACTTGATCGAATGAAAGGCTGTTGGGTCTTGTTACAAACCAAGCTAGGTGAGCCAAATATCATGGACCCATTGTATATTCTTGGGCTGGTTCAAGTCATGTTGGGCTTAACAGGTGGGCCACACAAATAGAGATGTCTGGGCCAACTGTCAAACTGATTGGGCCTCATGGTGTGACACCCCGTAATTTCCAGGTCAGCATTTTATTTATTTAAATGTTTATTTAAATACATTATGTACACGTGGCACTAGAATTAGATTAATTTAGTGTGACACGTGGCACGACAGTACGAACACTGGCACATGACTAGATAATTCGTGGAATTATCGACAAACCACACACACGTGTCAAAACACACGAACGTTGGTGAACGTCACAACACTTAAGCACAGAAACACCTCACAAGTCACTTATGACTAATAACTATCTATTAGAGTCCAAACGACGCTCGAACGATGTTTTACAGTCGAGAAACGGGCAAGAATGGGCCAGAACAACAAAACAAGCTTATTGGGCCTTGCAGTTGGGCCAGGCGGTACGCCAGACCCGGAGCACCCAACATAGGCGTTGCGCGCGGATCGAAAAAGGGGCGCCTCATCTGACTGCCTCCGCGCGTAACGACGGGAGACACCCCCCACGTCAGGCGATACGCCTGGCTTGTCAGAGTCGCCAAACAGCTTTTTAAACCCCCAAGATCATTATCACATCTATTTTCATCATTTCTCTTGCACCCACACGCCACCCTGCGGCCATTAACGATCCAGAACCCCTGTAGCAGCTCTTGGAAGCCATTGAAGACCCCTTTGAAGCTCAAGAACCTTGAAGGAAGTCTTCTAGATCACTACTCATCACCACCACCTTCTTGTTCTCGATCAAACCCACGAACCAGGAGGTGTAGGAGCTGCTACCATCACCATCTAAGAATCTCAGGAGCTATTGAAGGTAGTACCTTAACCCTTGTGGCCCAAAACCACCACATTTCGCACCTACACCCTCACAAACACACATGCAAGCTTATTAGCCTTGCATGCACGAATTCCTTCTTGTTTTAATCTGGGTTTATTGATAAATCTACTGTACATGATGACCTATGATGATAATATGATGAAATGTGATGATCTAAGATGATGGGTTTAAGCCTTGGTGCTTGAAATGATGATTTGTCACAATATATTGCCATGCATGTATGATCCATGATGTTTAGGATGATTTTAAGTATATAGAGATGTTCATAGATGACATTGATGATGATTCACATGATTAGATTGGTTAAAATGGCTTAAATATTGATTTTTGATAAACTTTCTATTAATAGAAACTTTGATTGTAAAATGATGATATGAATGATATTTGATAACATGCATGCTTAAGGATTGCTATTCAAATGTTATTAGAATGATAATGATGTTCAAAATGTGATCTTGATAATGTTTATGGTCACTTTTGACAAAGTTACTATATTTAGTAACTTTTCGGGTCGAAATAATGATAGGAGACGACTTGGCTATAATAGTATGTCTAAAATGATGATAGAATGACTATTATGATGATTGATGATGTGAAGATTGGTTTAGAAATGTTAAAATGATATTTCTATGAAAAACTAGAAAGTTACTATATTTAGTAACTTTATTGTTACAAAAACCGACTTAGGAATATGTTGAATGACTTGAGCATGCTAAATGATTTATTATGTTATAATATGATGTTTAGATGCTAAGTTAGATGGTTTCCGATGTCACGTATGCTAGAAATGGAAACTTTCCATTTTAGAAAACTTTTGTGCACTAACATGCTATAAACGACGTATATGAACTTGTATGATAATGTGTTATATGTTAACATGACCCCGTAGGACCATTGAGCATGCTAGAACTCTAACACCGATATGCTTTGTGAACTTTCCATAAATGGAAACTTACTATAAATAGTAAGTTGACCATAGACGCGATTTGTGCGTTTTGCACGCAACAAACACTTACACGATTGCTACACGATTCACAACCGTCACACGGTTCACCAACGGGTCGTTGACTTGACACGGTCAACTTTGGTCAACTCTAGTCAAACACGGTCAATGTGGACCAACACAGTCAAACACGGTCAATGTGGACCAACACAGTCAAACACGGTCAATATGGACCAACACGAGCAAACACGGTCAATGTGGACCGACACGGACAAACATGAACAACCAAGGGTTGTCGGACACAAACACGAGCACTAACACGAACACTAGCACGGTCACTTACACAAACTCACATACGGTATACGCTATAGGTTGCCGGTGACCGACGTGCTACTTGACGATTCAGGAGCTTACGCTTACATACATTCATTTCACTAAGGTGAGTTTACGGCCCCTCTTTACTCTTTTTCAAACGCTTTTAAATAGGGGGAGAATACTAGTTGCATCGAGTCAAACATTATTGCTATTACAAACATTTTTGTGTATGCTGGTTTATTAGACAAACATTAAGTGTTGAACTCGTATTAAGCCCTCACTAAGTCTTACCGTTAATGTACAAACAACGTGGTAGATTTGGATGGATCCATTAAGGAATGACTAACCCCACGGGGCACTATGTTGACTGGATGTCATAACCCGTGCAAATTCTGACCTAACTTGCTATGCATACGAGGCATAGCGGAGGCAAGGACAAACAAGTCTAGTTCGGTAGTGACGCACTGACACTTTGGGCCTAGGGCTCGGTACTAACATTTGATAAACAGCATGACACACTTTCATTACTATATGTATATCAAAACCTGTGAACTCACCAACCATTGTGTTGACACTTTTCTAACTTGTATTCTCAGGTAACTAGCAAGCTATGGATAACAGGAATGCGCACACTAAGGAACGAGCATTAGGAATCTCATGCATTTATGTTTATGATTAGTTTTCGAAAACAATTTAACTTTCGCTGTTAAGACAATGTTGTATTAAACTTATTATTTTCCGCTGCATGATTTGACTTATTGATTTCCGCTGCATGTTATGATAACTTTATTTTCCGCTGCAAACTATTTTATTATGTGTATGTGTCAAACTTGGATTTGTAAACGCATATAGTGTTGTTCTATATGACCTTGAGCTGTGATTCTGGCCACGTCACACCCACGTGGACTGACACCACGAGTGGAAATTGGGGGTGTGACAGACTGGTATTGGGGATGGCTCCCGCAGATCATCCGAGGTTGGATCATAGCCGAGAGGGTACCTACACCCCGGTATCGCAGTGACGCGCCGACCGATCACCGACTGCCACCACTCAGAGTGCCGCTGGAGCAGGCATTCGCTGCCCACGTGGCATTCTCTCGACGGGAGGCCATGAGGAGTGGCGAACTGTCGAGCGAGGTCCGAGTCCTTCGCGAGAAGAACGATAGACTGGAGAGGCAGAACGAGAGACTGGAAGAACGCAACGACAGACTGGAGGCACAGGTGGAGACTCTACGTCTCCAAGTGTCTCAACTGATGACCCTGCACGGACAGATCGTTGATATCATGCAGGAGCATGATGTACGCATCACTGAGAATCGGACAGACATAACCGAGACTCAGGCGATGGTGCAGGCCAGTGATGCCATGCTTAACGCATGGGCTGCACAGTTTATTGAGGAACCACCACAGGAGGATGGTCCTGAATTCGAGGCCGAGGACCTCGAAGAGAGGACTTTGATGAGGATCCTGATGAGGATCCGGAGGAGGATGATGATGACGGAGACGTTGCTAGCGACATTTCACACGTCTCTATGGATTCTGACTAGTGGACTGTTGTATTTTGTATTTTCTTATTTTGGCCTAGACGAGCGGGATGTGCTCGAAGAACTTATTATGTATTTCCTTTTGAAATTATTGTACTTCAAGCATATTATTAATGAGAATTATGTTTTGTCTTACTTATTACATGTTGACCATGATTGCTTTGACTTGACAACTAACATGACATATGATCTGACTTCCGACACAACATCTGACTAACATTCTGACTTACTAACATTCTATCCCTTCCGTATAGAAAATATCTTGGCGGGAAGAGGACCACATGCACGCCCTCCTAGACGAACACTGGACGCAGCCGTCATTAAGATGATGGTTGACAGACGAGTTAACAAGATACTGGCAGAGCACGAGGCAAACCGCCTTGCCAGTGAAACCAGTGGCTCGAACAACGGTACTAACACTCGCCTAACATGACTAACATAGTATAGCTGACACGCTCTGACACACGACATTGGTTTCTGACTGACAGGATCACAAGGCAACAACAACAAAGGATGTTCTTTTAAATCCTTCCTGAACTGCCACACAAATTCAAGGGGACTGAGGGAGCTGTGGGGATGCTCCGCTGGGTGGAGAAAGTCGAATCTGTATTCGCCATGTGCGAATGTGCTGAAGAGAACCGGGTAAAGTTCGCAACTGGAACACTGGAAGGACCAGCCCTCACATGGTGGAATACCCATGTACAAACCCTGGGGTTGGACGGTGCCAACTCCATGCCATGGGCTGATTTCACCCGACTACTGCAAGAGGAATACTGTCCTCGTGATGAGATCAGAAAACTGGAAGCCGAATTCTGGGTACTGAAGATGGTCGGCTCTGAGATCGAGCAATACTGCACTCGATTCCATGAGCTGTGTAAGCTATGTCCGGCTATGGTGACGCCGGAATACAAGAAGTGGTCGAGCAGTTCATCAGTGGGCTGCCCGAACAGATTCAAAGCATGGTGACTGCGTCTGACCTCACCACCATCCAACAACTGATCAGACTGGCTCATAAACTGACTGATCAAGCTGTAGCTCCGGGCAAGCTACCCAAACGAGGCGAACACCTAAAGCCTCAAGAAAGCCAGAAAAGGAAGTGGGAACCTAGTCAGCACCAGTCTCACCAACCTCAGCAACAACAACGATCTGCACCTGCTAGAGCATTTACTGCCACCCAACCCGATGACAAAGGAAAGGGTGTATATCAAGGGAAGTACCCACTGTGCAACCGATGTTCATACCACCACTTTGGGCAATGTGAACGATACCGTTGTCTGACGTGCGGAAGACATGGCCACATGGCCAAGGACTGCAGATCAAAGTTTCCAAGCAACAACAACAACCACAACCAGAACCAGAACAACAATAACAACCAAAACACTCTCAAGGGGTGTTATGAATGCAAGCCGGGCCACATGAGGGGGATTGCCCTCAATTGAAGAAGGCCGGAGGAGGAGCGGCCAAGGGACGAGCTTTTGTGATTGGCTCGGGAGAAGCCAAGGATGACCCGAACATCGTAACCGGTACGTTTCTTTTAAATAATGTCTATGCTAGCATATTATTTGATACCGGTGCCGATAGGAGCTTTATATCTAGGGAGTTTGGTAAATTGCTAGATATTACCCCAACGCCACTAGACTACAAGTACACCGTAGAGTTAGCCGACGGCAAGCTAATTGAAACACAACACATCTTTCGAGGATGCGTCATGGTTTGGCGGATCATGAACTCGAAATCGATTTAATGCCGGTGACTCTCGGAAGCTTTGATGTGGTCGTTGGAATGGATTGGTTATCCACTAACCAGGCTGAGATCGTATGCAACGAGAAGATC